>SJYA01003408.1:189442-266641 GCA_006410615.1 Neotragus moschatus
TAGCGCTCTAAAATCCTACTCGAAGAGCTCATGTGTGACGCTGAATTTCAGAAGCAACACATACTCTTTTTATGTTTGCATATGTACAAATTAAAACAGTTGCCTCAGTTCAAACCTGTATCAACAGAAAAAGTTAAAAAGGAAAATAAACAAGGCCTGGGGACACAGGCTTTCAGGTTCCAGGGCCACGCTCTTCTTTGTGTACTGGCTACATGCCTGGGTGCTTTCTACGTGTGATGATCTGTCCTCTGCCCTGAGGTTTCTTAATCTACGTTTTGCAATGTGTGTCCTAGATGTTTGTTTATCAAACATAACTGACTCACACAGGACATAGCACTCTTTCCTAATCAGTGGCTCAAATACTTCTCATCTCCTGAAGTTTTCCAGTCTTAAATTCTGGTCTGAAATGAGGATACTTTGACTTTCACTTAATCTGATGATGCATTTTATCGTTGCAGGAAGATACTGGGTTTCGAAACGCTTTCCCTTGCCCGCTCCAGGCACAAGACCTGGGGAGCTCTGGGTCGTTTCGTTGCCATTGCCAGGAGAGCACAACTAGCAACTTTAGTCCCCGATGAAGAATCCAGAGCTTATGATCTCTCCGGGAAGGGTTGTGTTACATTTAGGTACAGTATAGCATGAGGTTGTTTGTAATCTTGGGGTTAACATAAAGCCAGTGGAAGGGAAAGGGTGAAGCTAATCATCTCAGATGAGAGAAGCTGATGTGGTCTTTGCATTAGCATTTATTTCCAATTCGGAAGATGTTCTCACAGGAAAAACTGTCCTAGAAAAGATAAAGGCTCTATCAAACTTTATGATCAGAGAACTTTATCAGATAACTGATCTGTTCTGCACTATTTTAAGACTCATTTTTCATAAATTTATTACCTCTTGGCTATTTCTTTTATGTTCATTTACAGGTGTACATTGCATCAGTGCTTTTCTTGGTTTTCTGTATTTGGTCTTTTAGCCCTAGGTCAGCTTGTGTATTTCCCAAAAAGCAGCAGCTTCTGCAAAATGCTGGCAAACAGGGTGGAGTATGGAGTGTGAAGGAGGGAAATGTGGTTGAAGCTGAAAGGAACTTTTACAGTTAGTGTGTTCTGTTCAACTAAGCTATCTCTCCCTCGACTTTTTTTCTCCAGTAGAATGTTAAAATATTGTACTCCTGTTCCTAAACTCAGATCCTACACAAAAGAAACGACCTTTCTATCCTGAACTAAGCTGTATTTATTTTGTTTGTGTCTTATTTCAAGAATCATTATATTTAATTTAATTTAAAATTACCTTTGTGATTTTACAGCAGAAAAGTACATATATTTGTTTTCCTATTGGGGTCTATTGATAAATGGGACTATCATTACAACTCATTGTTTTCAATTTCTTTTTAAAATCAGAGGAAAATTGTTATGGTGATGTGAGTCAATTACCTTGAAATGCATCATTTGATTCAATAAGTCTATATCTAGGAGTTATTCTAACAAAATGATTAGGAAGATAAATGTATGTCCAAGAATGTTCACAACAACTTCATTTATAGTACTGGGAAAATTTAAAAACCAACATAAATGTCTGGCAAAGAATAGGTAATTAGTTAAATAAATTATGACTCGCGTATGCTAGAGCAGTATACAATCCTAAACATTATTTTAAAATAATTTTAGCAAATCTGGGAGAGCTCATGTTATATGTCAAGTGAAAAAAGTACACAGTATCCAATTTTGGAAGAAATGTACATAAGACAAAACTGATAAAAATATATCAAAATCTTAACAGTGGTTCTCCCAGGGCAGTAGAATTGTGGAATTAAACAGCATTCTTCATACATTTTTAGTGTTTCCTATATTTTCTATGATAAATAGTCATTACCTTCATAGAAAAATACAGTTACCAAACATTTTAATGAAAGCCAATTAAACAATGAGATGGCATTACCTATCAGATTGGCAAGATTTTTAAAGATTGAGAATACTCAATGTTTTCAAGAATATAAGGAAAATGTTACTCTTATACACTTTAAGGAGGAGTATTAATTTATCTGGCCCTTTTGAAAGACAATTTGACAGTATCTTTTAAAATTTAGAATGCACATACTCTTTGACCCAGCATCATTTCCACTTATAGGGATCCACTGTAGAGATGCTTAGACAAATACACAAAGCTATGTGCATTGGGATATTCATTGGCATACTGTGAAAATTAGAGAAACAGCCTGACTGTACATCAGTAGGCCTTTGGCTAACATGTTGTGGTATATCCATACTATGCAATACTGTGTAACAGTGAAAAAAGGATGAGGTGTAATTCTTTAGATATCTATCTACACACAGATATAAAGACATGGGATAATGTTTGTGATGTATGATTAAATGCATAAAGGCAATCTGTAGAGCAATATGCATAATTTCATTTTGAAAAAATAAGTATATGAATGTACCTGTGCACAACAAACATTCAGAATGATATATACCAGATTATTCATGGTTATCTCAGGGATTCTGTTACTTCATACACTTGAACCAAAGAAGTGAACATGCACTTTGTTTGTAAAATAATAATAATAAAGAGACAATCAGTGGAAAATGAGGCTTGCTGTGTGAAAATCTGATTTATTAATAGCCTTTCAGGAATGTATTACAGTGGTATACAGCTACTAACAGTTTGGCCAACTTAACCTAGGACCTAATCTGTACCATGGCTCAAAAAAGAGACAGAATAGTCTCAGGGAAAGAACTGACTCATAAACTGATCTAGACTGCCATACTTGAATTTTTCCCAGTGGCTACAAAATCAGATTTGTTGAATTCTTTCATAAATACCATTGAAGTGAGCTTTCAGAGAGTTGAGGTTAGCCAGTAATGTTGAAATTTGCCTGCATAGGTGGATTAGATACATATCATAGCTAAAAATGACTCTTCTAACCTATGAGTTAAATATTTATAAAAAATTCTATGTGTTTACCCTCAAGGTATTTGCTTTAAATTTCTTTTCATAAGAGGTATTTTCCCTGGGTCTGATGTAGAAGTAGGATGTTCCCAAATGAGACTTTGCTTTACTTCTAGATAGGTTTATGTGATAATGAGATAGACATTGGAAATTTTACTTATTCAATCATATGTATATTTCCTTTGGAATAATAATAGTGTCTACCTCATAGGCTCATTGGGAAGGTAAAATGAAATAACACATGCAGTGTTTGTGGCATTGCTTGGTACATACTAGGTACTCAATAGCTGGTGGCCATCATTATCCAACCACTTACTAAAGCTTTTCTATTTGAATAATAATAACTTGGCCTGAACCAGGTGCTATATATAGTCCGAGTGAAGGAGACAGTTTTCTTATAGTATTTTAGTTTGAAGAAGAACTGCGTTGAATGGAAGTTTGCCAGTTTAAGCAGAGTGAATATCTAGATATAAAGATGGGGCTTGTCCATTTCATAGAAAGCATTAGCAAAGGCACATTTAGAGGATTGAAGAGAAAGGAAGCTGGCTTGTAGGTCAGAGAGTGATTTAGTGAATGAAAGTGAAGATGGTTGTAGACCACTTCAAAAGGGATTTAGCCCTTGGCTTTAAAGAAAGTCACTCAATAAGGAGAATCTAGAGAAAGACTGGTGGAGTATAATGGAAGGATATGAGTTTTGGTACTAGCTTTTTTAAAAAATCTGTAAAATGAGGTCTAAGTTGGTAATGAAGAGCCCCATTTTCTATATGCTTGCCATCAGTTCAGTCCAGTCACTCAGTCCTGTCCAACTCTGCGACCCCATGGACTGCAGCACACCAGGTCTCCCTGTCCATCACCAACTCCCGGAGTTTACTCAAACTCATCTCCATTGAGTTGGTGATGCCATCCATCCATCTCATCCTCTGTCATCCCCTTCTCCTCCTGCCTTCAATCTTTCCCAGCATCAGGGTCTTTTACAGTGAGTCAGTTCTTCACATCACATGGCCAAAGTACTGGAGTTTCAGCTTCAGCATCAGTGAAGTCCCTTGGACTGGATCTCCTTGCAGTCCAAGGGACTCTCGAGAGTCTTCTCCAATACCACAGTTCAAAAGCATCAATTCTTTGGTGCTCAGTTTTCTTTATAGTCCAATGCTCACATCCATACATGACTACTGGAAAACCATAGCTTTGACTAGATGGACCTTTGTTGGCAAAGTAATGTCTCTGCTTTTTAAAATGCTATCTAGGTTGGTCATAGCTTTTCTTCCAAGGAGCAAGCATCTTTTAANTCCAATACCACAGTTCAAAAGCATCAATTCTTTGGTGCTCAGTTTTCTTTATAGTCCAATGCTCACATCCATACATGACTACTGGAAAACCATAGCTTTGACTAGATGGACCTTTGTTGGCAAAGTAATGTCTCTGCTTTTTAAAATGCTATCTAGGTTGGTCATAGCTTTTCTTCCAAGGAGCAAGCATCTTTTAATTTCATGGCTGCAGTCACCATCTGCAGTGATTTTGGAACCCAAAAAAATAAAGTCTGTCACTGTTTGCATTAGTGATGGGACCATATGCCATGATCTTCGTTTTCTGAAAGTTGAGTTTTAAGCCAACTTTCTCACTCTCCCCTTTCACTTTCATCAAGAGGCTCATAAGTTCCTCTTCACTTTCTGCCATAAAGGTGGTGTCATCTGCATATCTGAAGCTATTGATATTTCTCCTGGCAATCTTGATTCCAGTTTGTGCTTCATCCAGTCCAGCATTTCTCATGATGTACTCTGCATATAAATTAAATAAGTAGGGTGACAATATACAGCCTTGACATACTCCTTTCCCGATTTGGAATCAGTCTGTTGTTCCATGTCCAGTTTTAATNTGCTTCTGTTAGGTCCATACCATTTCTGTCCTTTATCGAGCCCATCTTTGCATGGAATTTTCCCTTGGTATCTCTAATTTTCTTGCTTGCCATGGTTTCTTGCTTCTTGGTTTATGCTTGCCATAAAGCAGACATTTTATGATCATGTTTTCACTTAGCCCTCCCTCAGAAAAGCCTGTGGTACCACAATGACTGTGGTATCATTATTATCCTTGACTTACAGATGAGCAGGCTGTTGCTCAGAAGAGGTTATGTAACTTATCTAGGGGGGTCCAAGTCCAAAGCCCATAGTTTCTCTCCTGCTGCTCTGTGATCTCCTGACTCCAGTAGTCAATGATTCCCAGTAAAGGAGATTAAAGAAAAAACATTGCTTAGTTATTTTTGCCTGTGCTGGTCTTCATTGCTGTATGGAGTTTTCTCGTTGCAGCGAGTTGGGGTGGGGGGTGGCTATTCTTCTTTGTGGTGCACACGCTTCTCACTGCAGTGGCTTCTCTTGTTGCAGAGCATGGGCTCTAGGGCACATAGGCTTCAATAGTTGTGGCTCCTGGGCTCTAGAGCCCAGACTATAGTTGTGGTGCATGGGGTTTAGTCACTGTGTGGCATGTGAGATCCTGCAGGACCAGAGATCAAAACTGCCTCCTGCACTGGTAGGCAGATTATTTACCACTGAGCCACCAGGGAAACCCCAAGTAAAGGAAAACCTGGACTCGTCTTTTAAGAATGGGTAAAGAATCAAATCTTCTTGCATGTGAAAAGGAAAGGAAAATAAAGATTTAAAGTGAGTTAAGATATTGATGACCTTTTGTACACATTGCTGTATTCAAAATGGATAACCAACAAGGACCTACTGTACAGCACACAGAACTCTACTCAATGTTATGTGGCAACCTGGATGGGAGGAGGGCTTAGGGGAAAATGGATATACGTATATGTATGGCTGAGTCCCTACACTGTTTACCTGAAATGGCCACAATACTGTTAATTGGCTATACCTCAATACAAAATGAAAAGTTTAAACTTTGAAGAAGTAAACAAAATACAAAGGAAAAGTCTAAAAAAAGGAAAAGATATTGATGACCTTTCCCTCTAACATTACTAGGCTAGAATCACTACAGAAAATGGGCAAACTATAAAAAAGGTAACTTTTTGCAGATTTGAGGACTACCACTGCACATTCAATTTGCCTCTGGACTTATGGAGAAACGTAAATATTTTTTTCCTTTTTTCTTTCTTTTTGGGAAGGTTGCAAAAGCAATTTGCGAGGATACTGCAGAGGATTTTATCTAGAAGGGATAGAATTCATTTTTAAGAAGACAGTTAATGGGAGACACAGAAGTCAAATTTCATTAAAATCCTGCTGGGATTTGGTTTGGACTGCACGATCTTTACAGATGAATTTGGGAATAATTGAGTCTTTACTGAGTTTCCCCACCTAGATGAGTTCAATATCTTTTCATTTGTTTTGTCTTCTCAATTAGTTTAAAAGCCAGTGGAATGTACTAAAGTGACAAGAAATTGTGGTCTGAAAAGATAAAAGAGTTGTTTCACAAAAAAATGATATTAAATCTAGCTACGATGGCAACGGTCATTTTTGAAAGGATTAGCTTAGGTTATTATTTATGTTCACAGTTAGATCAGCTTCTGTCTAGGTTTCTGATTTCACCAGTTGTTTCAAACACACCACTGAAGACAATATTTGGCTTGGTTATTGGGTCTAAAAAAAATAAGGTCTCATGAATGACAAAGCATAACATCACTTGGCTATGCAAATATTATTATAAAGTCCTGCTGCTTGTAGTGAGACCAAAAAGGAAATTATTATTTCACAAACATGTGAAGTATGTTTAACATGCAAAGGCTTGTTACACAGTCAATGAAGAACAGTTGTTTTCTGCCCTTCCATAAATAACTAATGCCAGGAGCAGCCTGGCTATCTGTTTCAGCTTCTTGTTACAGGAGAGTAAAATAGGCAAGGTCTAAATATCAGTACCTGCTAACAGAGCTATCCTGTAAGTTCTGTTTGCCTTCAGTTTAGTTTCCATGCTTTCAGTGCTTTTTTATGTTGTATATTGAATCTGTCAATTGCACTGTACATTTTCCTAACCTTTCTCCATGTTTGTATGTTTCTCTCTTCTGTTTCTAATTGGACTGGTTGTCCTGGGTAAAACTTATTACCTAGGAAGCCTGATGTACTGCAAGCACCCTGGTCTAGGAATCATAATTGTGATGGGAAATCCAGGCTCTGCTACTGGTTAGTTGTATGTCCAGACAAGTCGTTTAACCTGCATCTGTTTCTCTATCTGTAAAATAGGGATAATAATCCCATGTCTTCCAAACTAGTAAACAGTGATGCAAATGTTCTCTCTAAAATGTCAGACAGGTGGCTTGGGGGATGTTTTGCTTCTGGGTAGTACACTTCTAGAGGGTTTCTGATGACAAGAAATTAAGCAAAGTTTATTTTGACCTTGAAAAAGTGAAAAAAGAGCAGCTAGAAACAGTGTGGATATACTTGGTTTTCTTTTTGGAGATCCTTCTATCCTCTTCGTCCTGAGTGTGGTTAACTAGAAAGGAAAAGGTGAGAAAAGGCAAATGATAAAGGTAGCCAGAACTGTTAGCATGAATGACTAGCATGTGATAAAGATCTTGAAAACACAACTAGTTTCTTGGTCTGATAAATATCTCTATATCTGTATTTACAGACATGCTTAGACATAGGTATGTACATGCACAGATTCATACATACAAACAAAAACTGATAGTTTCAGGCTCTTTCCTTTACACCTTCTAAAGCTGGAGGAACTTTAGCAACCTGTGGTGACTCAGTGCTCAGAAAAAATTACCCAATTGGAAAATTCTGGGCTAAATGCCTGCTAGAATCCCATGGACGGAGGAGCCTGGTAGGCTGCAGTCCATGGGGTCGCAAGGAGTCGGTCGCGACTGACCAACTTCACTTTCACTTTTCACTTTCATGCATTGGAGAAGGAAATTGCAAACCACTCCAGTGTTTTTGCCTGGAGAGTCCCAGGGACAGGGAAGCCTGATGGGCTGCCATCTCTGGGATTGCACAGAGTCGGACACGACTGAAGCGATTTAGCAGCAGTAGCAGCAAAAGAAATTGACAAAAGTATATACTTTCATTACGAGTTTTTTTTTTGTTTGTTTGTTTCATTTTGGTCTGATTTATGTGGTCTACTGGGTCTGTTCTCTGTGTTTTCATTCCATCACTAGACACTAAGTTTGTTGAAGGCAGGGATGATCATTCGTTTGATTTTGTTTGTGTTTACTATACTTGACAGTCCTCTGTACGCTGTTGGTGCCCAGTGAGTTTTATAGATGACAAATAATTACTTATTTCTGGTATTACAACAAGATCTCATAAATAAAGATGACAATTAAACTTGTTGTTTGAAGTCCTGAACTTTCTAGGTCAGTCTTGAAAAAAGAAGTTAGATGACTGCCATAGCAATATTCATAGGCATATTATATATAAGTGGGTGGGCCTGTTGAAAATTGGATGAGTAATCCCACTTCAAAGAAGTAACATATAAAGGCTGCAGCTCTCAGCTCTCCAATTGCGGGCTTCCAACCACCTGAGATGCTTATTAAAGATTCAAATTTCTCAGTCCTACTCAGATCCAGGTATCCATATTTTAACAAGCACCCCGGGTGATTCAGATGCATACTAAAGTCTAAGAACAACTCTAGCCTGTAATCTGAGTTGGACACACACACACACACACACACGCACGCACGCAAACACACATGCGTTGTTACCTTCCGTAATTATATGGGAAAATGAAAAACAGTGAAATGACATGTCCATGCCTAGCAAGAAAAGGAAGCTAGTTCTCCATTTAACATCAAGGAACTGGAAGAATACTGGCATTTTCTTTCTTTTGGTGATATATTCTTGGCAGTTTGTCGTGGCTTATTTACAATTACGGTCTCTTTTGAAGCCCCGAGACAGTTCGCCAGCATTTTATTTTTAACAGCAGTTTCTTGAATCTCTTGGGAAGATTATTTGTAGGACAGGCTCCGAAGCAACGATTATGGCCAGTAGGATGTCACAGTGCTGCGGTGACATTTCCTTATCGGTTGTGAGCTCTTTTTGCCCCGACACCATCGCAGAAACACAAGGCATAAAGTGAAAAACCTGTATTCTTGTGATATTTCGTAAGTGGGGATGGGGTCTTAACGCGGAGAGACGCGATAGAGAGGCGTTAGGTGGGGCTTGGAGGGGCTGGAGGGCTTAGGCACCGGACGTTAAGATTCCTCTCTAAAGAGCAGTGAGGTCCGAAGATGAGTATCTTGAAAGGGCAGCTGGAATATGACCCAAGGGCAACTTTCCTTCTGGGGTGGAGTCCTGGGAAAGCGAGCGCAGGTAAGGGCGTGGGCCCATGGGGTAGCTCGCGGAAATCAGATAAGCGCCGGAACCTCTCCCAAACAAGCTCCATCACCAGGCGGCGGGTGCGGAGCTGGACCCGAGGGCAAGCCCGCGAGGAGCCGTTAGCCGGCTCGCTTCCCCCGCACCTCCCCCCGCCCCCCGCGTTCTAACGGCCCTCGCCGCCCCTCCTTTTCGGCTGACGTCGGGGTGAGCGGAGGCGGGAGCGTGGGTGGGCTGAGCGGGCCGTCGCCCGCGATTCGGCCGGCTGTGCCACACCACCGCGCGCCCCCGCTCCGCCCGCCCCTCCGGGCGCGTCTTTTCCGGGCCCGCGCGGCGCTGCGCCTCGCCCCGCCTCCGTTGGCCCTCCGGGTGCGCGCGCGCTGCTGCGGCTTTTTCTCCGGCGTCCGCGGCGCGCCCCTCCTAGTCCCAGCGCTAGCGGGCACGCGGCTCCTTTCCGCCGGCTTCTGGAGTGCCGAGCCCCCGCCGGCTGCGAGCACGCCACAGGCAGCGCCTCGGGTAAGTAGCCGCAACCCCAGAGGCTCCGGCCCCGGCACCCCTACCCCGTTGCTGTGTCCCGGGCCCCCCGCTCTGGCCGCGCCACCATCCCACACCTGAGCCCAGAGGACGTGGGCGGGGGCGGGGGGGGCGTTCCTGTTCCCGAAATCCGTTCGCTTTCTTCTAGAGCCTGGGCGATTTCCCCGCCCGCCTCCTCCCGGGCTGGGAAGAGTGCCCGAGATGCCGGCATCATCTCCTTTGCTGAGGTGTGGGGTCTTCGAGACGCTGGTGTGCCTCCTCATACCACTCACCGCCTCCTCGAGGGCCAAAAGATCTTCCTGATCGGGGTTCTAGGCTTTGCCATGACCTTTCCCCAGTGAGCACACCAGGGACTCGCCAGACCTCCAAACGACCTTTAGGACGCCCCCGGACCTCAACTCCATTTTGTCCGTTTCGAGTCGCTCTGTGTCTGAGAGCTTGGGACTCTTTTCTGGCTCTAGAAGCATCCGCCCTTCGTATTTGAAGGATGCCCTAGGTTCCGATATTCTCTTAGCTTCCTATCTTTAGGTGGGTTAGAAAACGACTGGTTTCTAGCAGAAGCGTGCTGTTATTTTTTCCTGTCCTACCTACCTACATCCCTGCCCTCCGTGGGTGCTATATATTTAGCAGCAGCTTTATTCACTTCCTCTTCCTCGCCTTCGAGTGCCCTACAGAAAGAACTGTGGTCGGTGTCTATAGCGCAGAGAAAAATCGAGGAGAATCTGATTCACTGCCTAACCCCATTAACGGGTTACATATTTTAAATAAGACGTCATTTCTCCTCTTCACTCCAGCATCTCCTCTTTCAAAGGCATTTTTTTTTCCACCCTCTTGAAATGACTTTGCCCTAATCGCTCTTTTCACATTAAAAGAATCAATCATCGCCCTAAGAAACAACGGCGAAATGGCATTTAAATGAGTCCCTCTGAAAAAGTAAGCAGTCTGCTCTATTGGTTAATGGTCTAATCAGCGCCTCAGTTTGCTCATTTACAAAATTGAGGGTGTTGAGCGAAGGTTCCTTCTAGTATTTTGATTTTAAGACCTGTGAATTCATGCTTAGTATTGTAACGTGTTGCAACGTAAGGGAGATTTAACCTGGTGAAATCCACGTTTCCCAGTAGTTGCTTGTCACATTAGGTTTTCTTTTATATTACTTATAACAAATCCTTTTAATTGCTCTTGATGCATAAGTTTGTAGGCAAATATCCAATGACTGTACTGTCAATGAGCGTATCAATTAAGATTTGCATAGTGTGAGGCCTCTTCCTTGAATTATAAAATAGCTTATCTTTTAGATTGAAAAGAAGTGTGAAACACCTGAAACTCCTGTAAGAATTAACACCCTCTCTGCCGTTTTGGCAGAGGATGAAACACTGAACTGTTACTATTCTCCCAACATAGAATAAAATACCTTATTGTTCTGATAGAAGTAATTTGACACCTGAAAATCCACAGAAGGTGTAAGGCAACAATAAACATCTTGAATAAATTCAATTTTTCCCCCTAAGCACCGATTTTAAAAATAAGTGATTCAGAAGAACATTTTTGAGTGTTTTGGGTAGGGGCAGAATGGGTGGAGAAAGGAGAAGTGAAGTGAAGTTCCTCAGTCGTGTCTGACTCTTTGCGACCCCATGGACTGTAGCCTATCAGGCTTCTCCATCCATGGGATTTTCCAGTCAAGAGTGCTGGAGTGGATTGCCATTTCCTTCTCCAGGGGACTTTCCCGACCCAGGAATCGAACCCGGGTCTCCCGCATTGCGGGCAGACGCTTTACCGAGGGAGCCATCAGGGAAGTCCAGAGAAAGAAGAGGCTTGCCCAGTTCTGTGGGAAGAGAAATGAACTGGGACTCTGGAGAGGCTGATGTGCAGTTCCAGTGGTAGCTAAATGTATAACCTTGAACAAGTCACTTTACCTCACTTCATTTTTGCATCTGTAAAAGGGTCTTGATGTTGTCAGAATAATCTGCCTAAGTCCCCTAATTTGACAATACATATCTATCACAGTTTGCATTAAGGCTGTGCCTTGGAGATAGTAAATCATTAGTTAAGTCCTAAGTTATTTAGAACATTTTTCTCAAAGATCTGCTTATACTAGTTCCAATCTATATATGCATAATTCTTAATTCATCCATATCAAATGAATTACTCTATGTGAAAGTCTATATATTGGGAAGCATTCTACAAAAGTCAGGTATTGTTCACTTCTGCTCGCAAGGGACAGGTGTGCATGCCACACTTTATTTTTCTTTAAAGGTTCAAGGCTTTTAAGAAATTTTTATGGGAATGTATACAGACTGCCTTGTAACTGTAATTGGCTAGGCAACTTGAAAAGAATACGCAAGCACCTCATTCATTCATTCGTTTGTTCCTTCATTCAGCTTACCTCATTCCTCCATCTGTCATTTATTCTGTGCCAGGCCTCTAGGGTATGATGGTTGAGAAGACAACCCTTTGCCTCCAAGATTTAATTTTATAGTCCAGGATGGAGGCGATGGTGGTGAGGGTTGTGGAGAGAGAGTTTTGTGTGTCAGTTTATTTTTGTTAACAGCAGTCAAATCAGGGACCTAAAATCCTGCGGAAGTTAAGGCTCCACAGGGGAGGAAGAGATAATTGTGTTAATTGTAGCCTGTAGACTCTCTTCTTGGTGTTCCTTTTCTTCTTTCTATTCCTTGACTTTCAGTTACTGAGACTTTAGCAAAAATGAAAGATTTTTTTTTTTTCACTCCCGCTGTTGACCGGTTTTATATATTCCTTTCATTTGTTTCTCTTTTAGCTGTTTAAGATAGTTGTACATTCTCATACAACTATAAAGAGCAATACCTTTTAATTTTCTTAGTGGTAACATCTGGCATAACTGTAGCATAATATCACAAGGAGATTGAAGCAGCTACAGTCCATCCACCTGATTCAGAGATCTCCAGTTTTACATGCACTCACTTGCATGTGTGTGCTTAGTTCCATGGGCTACTCTATAGGCAATATATATAAGCAATCTATAGTGGTAAAGAATCTGCCTGCCAGTGCAGTAGACATGGGTTTGATTCCTGGGTCAGGAAGATCCTCTGGAGAAGGAGATAGCAACCCACTCCAGTATTCTTGCCTGGAAAATCCCATGGACAGAGGAGCCTGGCCAGCTACAGTCCATGGGGTTGCAAAGGAGTTGGGTACAACTTCGCGACTAAACAACAACAGTTTGTCTCTATGCAGTGTTAGCACATGTAACCACCACCACAGTCAAGATACAGAACAGTTCCGTCCCCTCAAAGGTCTCTGATGTCCTTTTATAGCCATCTCACTCCCTCCCTGACCCCCTGGCAACCCCTAATGTGTTTCCTTTGCCTGATTGGTGTTTTTCCACTCAGTGTAATTGTGTGGAGATTCTTGCAGGGAATATATCTTGTATCAATAGTTCTTTTCATTCTTGAGTCGTATTCCATGCTGTGGATGTATTATAGTTTAATCATTCACCCATTGAAGGATATCTGGTTCTTTCTTGTACTTTGTAACCCGTTATGAATAAAGCTCCTATGAACAGTTGTGTACTGGTTTTTGTATGAACATAAATTTTCATTTCTCTAGGATAATTGCCCAAGAGTGCAATTGATGCTTGTATGGATGTTTAGTCTCATAAGGAGCTGCCGAACTGCTTTCCAGAGTGACTGGGCTATTTTATATTCCCTCAGCAATGCATGAATGGTTCTCATCTTTGCCAGCACTTGGAGTTGTTACTATTTTTTATTTTTAGCCATTCCAATAGATATATATATGGTGATATCTTGTCATAGTTTCAATTTGCATTTCCCTAATGGCTATGATGTTGGACATCTTTTCAGGTGCTTATCTGCTGTCTCTGTATTTTCATCATTCAGATGTATGCTCATGTCTTTTCTCCATTCTCTAGTTGGATTTTTTTTTAACTGTTCTGAGAGTTCTTTATATAATTCTCAATACTAGTGCTTTGTTGGCCACGTGGTTTGCAAATATCTTCTCCCAGCCTGCAGCTTGCGTTTTTTGCCCTCTTCATAGGCAAGTTTCACAGAATAAAAGTCTTTAATTTTGATGAAGTCCAGTTTGTCAATTTTCTCTCTTATGGATAGTGTGAAGGAATCTTATGTACCTTTGTTATTTAAATTTATTTCTTGCTGTTCTATATAACATCCAGTATTTTTGTAAGGAGTGTGAACATGTTTTTTTCTTTGAGCATTCCTGGAGCTCAGATGTATTCTTCAAACAAGTGACCTTGAAGGCTTAGAGTGTGAATCCATACTTATACATGTTCTCACTGGATTAAAATGGCTGCCGTCCTTTTGTGCCTTAAAAATATAATTTCTGTCTTACCAGGCAGTCACCGTAACATTAAAATTAATATTTTAAAATTAAGTATATGCGTCATATGCCAAGGAGATTTTTGGTTTCACTTTCTAATTTTAAAATATTTTGGCAAAACTGTGTAGTTTCTAATCAACATTTCTGGTAAGTACTCCAAAGAAAAAAATTTGAGTTCTCATTTAAATGTACTTTGAAAGTCTGCTTCTGCATTTTGAGTAGTGAAGTTGCGAATATGATGATAGATTTAGTAGGCTTGTTCTGCTCAGAATAATGAATAGAATGTTGAATTTGTCTGTCTAGACTGTATGTTTTTCTTTTATAGTAGCTACTTAATGTTCATTTTAATTATCTTTGAAAATAAGCATTAGTTTTAAGGTAGCTTACAAGTGTTATTCTGAAAAATATATGTGCTCCTGTTTGAGAAGAACTTACAGGAAAAGCTTAGTGATTGATTTTTAAGAGTATTCATTTCTGTAAGGGGGCACTGAAATTATTAATTGTCCCTTCAGTGTCACAATATTTGCTCAATAAATTTATAGCCAAGATAGTCGATTCCTAGTTGGAAGAAATCAATCATTGGTATGAGACAATCGTGGGTAAAGTACTACCTGTAACAAAATCCTGCCCACCACCTGTTTTTGTAAATAAATTTCTGTTGGAATACAGGCACATCCATTCATTTATGTGTTGTTTGGCTGTGTTCAAAATACAGTGTCAGAGTTGAAACAGAGAACTTAACAGCCCTGAAAGTCAATTTACTCTCTGGTCCTTTACACAAAAAGTTTGCCCAGAGATAAAGCAACCTTATAATAAATTATTGAGTCTCTGTGCTTTAAAGGAAATTTAACAAATGTTACCTTGACTTTTAGTACCTTTTAGGTATATTTCCATGTGGAAATTGTGGTGTGGAAGAGTGTATTCATTTTCTTTATTGTGTCCAAAGGCACTGATCTAGAGGCCGAGTTAAGGAATGGATGGAGAGTTGGAAAAGTTGATTTTGTTGTTTTTGTCAAGTGTGGGCTATTTCAGTGTGAATGTCAGTTTGCAAGTTTGCTAACTGGTGAGATTCAGAAGGAGGCCTATCTAGTCACGATGTCCTTTGGAGATTCTGCTGTGTGCCAGAGTGGTCATGACGGAGCCAGGTATGGCCGCTCTGTTGCTCCTCCTCCCAAAGCTACTGTGATCTTTAAATACATAGTAGTTTGAGCCTGTCAAGCTGGACTTAAGCTGTGGGTTGATTATTTTCTGTGCACAGCTTCCTTTTGTAAGTTAGAAGTTCATACTTTAGTTCTTTGAAGTGCCCCACCTACAAGTAAGGTTGAAAATGGAAACTGAGTTTGGACTGTTTCACTGTATATTTGGATAGAGATAGGTCCCTGCCTCACATCATACTCCAAAATAAGTTAAAGATGTATTTTTTTTAATCTATGTACATATTTTAAAAACTTCTGGAAAGCACAACACACTGTAACAAAGTTGAAAAGTCATATGACAGGCTGGAGGAAAATAATTTCTATATATGCCATGGAAGCTTTTATTGACTTCCACTTAACTGACCCACCATATTAAATGATATTCGTTTCTTTTGTAAAACACACTATGAACTGAACAGTTGCTATTAGTAGATTGGTATCTGGTACGCAGGCTTGTGAACCCACCAGTACAACAGATGCTCTTATTACTGAATTATAATCATTAAATTAAAAATATGAATTATTATCTTATGAATTACCGTGCTTGTTTTTATAAATATAAAATTTATTTTCATGTAACTTGATACAATCTGAGTAGTGAGGAATTGAAGTTCTTACCGAAAATTTACATATGAAATGATATGATGTCTGGGATTTTCTTCAAATTATGTAGGAGTTGAGGTTCAGAGTGCATAGAGATGTGAAAGAAATAAAATTCAGCAAATACAGATGATAGTTGAAGTTGGGGGATAGGTTTATTGTAACAAAACAAATGGTGTATTTTGAAATGAGTAGATGAAAGCAAGTTGTAAGTATATAATTAGGTGTGTGTAAGACAATGATAAAAGATTTGTATAAACAATATATGTAAATCTGAAGGGTGCACCACTAATAATTCCTTGCAAGTATCTTTTAAGTTCTTTGAAGTTCTGCATTATCTAAGAACTCAGTTCGAATTTCTTTACAGTCAGTGGGCCTGGAGTTAAAGAAAGGTTTTGGCCTTCTGGCCCTTTATCAAAAACTTGTTGAATGAGTGTACATTTACCACAGATAAAATGAAGATAAAATGAAATGTTTGTCATGAGCATATTTTTTTATGATTGTCCACCTTAGTTGACTTTTTTAATTAGCTAATTGTGTTCCAAATAAAATGAGGTTAAAAGGTTTCTACTATATAATATCTATGCTATGTAAAGAGCTCCTACAGATCAATAAGTAAAAATGGTAGGTACCTGTTAGAAAAAGTGGCAGGGGGTTGTGAATTGGCCTTTTACAAAAAAAAAAAAAGAAATTGAAATAATGATTCAAAAAGAAAAGATGCTCAATGTCGCTCTAGTAATTAGGGAAATGAAAACCATTTTTTTACCGAATACATTGGCAAAAACTGTAATATCCACTTTTAGAAAGGAATGGGCACTGTCATACACTTTAATGAGAGTGTGAATTGTGTAGCTTTTTGATAGAGTGCCAAAATCCTCTCATTTTTAAATGGGCATTTATTTTTGACCCAGTAATTCTGTAGGAAGCTATTCTGGGTAAGTATCTCCACATTTGTATAAAAATAAATACAAGATTTCAAAGCAATGAAGCTTGGTAACAGTGAAAACTTGGCAGCAACCTAAATGTCCATTAGAAGGGGAATGACTTAAATAATAACATGTTGTTCTGTGGAATAATATGAAGCTATGAAAAGACAGAAATCCCTTAGAACTATATAAATGGACATGGAAATTCCAAAATATGTTATTAAAGGGTGGAGGGAATTATATAATACTACATATACCATGATTCCACCTATCTAAAAAAGACAAAACCTTGCCATGCATATGGATAATACAGAGGTGTGACTGATAGGCACCGTTCATGGTTATCTCTAGGGCAAAAGGGAGTGGTGTTAGAGGAAGGCATTATAGAAATACTTTTTACCCTATACAATTCTATAATGCATTTTAATGTATGATTACCCTTTTGATAGTAATTTTATAGATTCCTCATATGCAACATTACACATTGAAGGATATTTACAATGCAGTTTCTTCATTGTGCTTTATACAATAACATTGTGCTAGAAATGGGGTGAATGCCTTGTATTTAGAGAGTACTTAGTACTTTAACCAGAGAAGGCAATGGCACCCCACTCCAGTACTCTTGCCTGGAAAATCCCACGGACGGAGGAGCCTGGTGGGCTGCAGTCCATGGGGTCACTAAGAGTCGGGCACGACTGAGTGACTTCACTTTCAGTTTTCACTTTCATGCACTGGAGAAGGAAATGGCAACCCACTCCAGTGTTCTTGCCTGGAGAATCCCAGGGACAGAGGAGCCTGGTGGGCTGCCGTCTGTGGGGTCGCACAGTCGGACACGACCGAAGCAACTCAGCAGTAGTACTTTAATAAAGGAAGAACATTATTTTTAAAACTATTTGTATTTTCTGAATGTTCTGCACTGAAAATATAAGTACAAAAAAAGAATAAAAACGCCATAATCCCATACCCAGGGAGATCTATTGTCGGCATTTGGGCATATGTTTGTGTACATATGTGTATGGACACTTGCATGCACACACACATGCACGTGTGCAAACATACGTATCTTCTTTCTACAAAAGAAGGGTTCTTAGTGTACATACTGATTTGTAACTTGCTTCCTTTAACTGGACTCTATACAGTGAGCATCTTTCATGATCAATAACTGAATAAGTGAAAAAGACATACTAGTGGGAAGAACAACAACCATGTGCCAGGTAAATGTAGTGTTCCACTTAAAATAACTGATTTCTGGGACAAACTATAATCTTCAAGCAAAGTCATGGCCACCAAAAGTAAATAACCGAGGAATGAAAAAATTCTCCTTGTTAAACCAGTTCAGTTCTGTTCTGAATTTATGCATGTTGGTTAAGTTGTAGTTATTAGCAATGATATACAAGTACAGTATATTAAAAGTATCTTTTGGGTGGGGTTTGGTTTTAATGAAGGTTTTAAAACTGAGCTTGAACAGTTATTTTGGTTCAAAGAAAAACCAACTGCTCTGACTAATTTTTGGTGAATGTGTGGGCGTAATTGTGCTCTTTCGCAGCTCGTAAAAGTAAAGAAAATCTGGGTGTCTGTGGCAACATGAATCTTTGTCTATGGTCTCTCAGTCTACAGTAGAATTGAGCATTAGAAGTGTGTTGCAGGACCAAGTTTGATTTGTATAGTATGTATTCTGCTCATATGTCATTGAGAAGCATTTATTAGGCACCTCGCTATAGGCTCATTATAACCACTTTTGAGTTTATACTATGGGATTTAGAGGTGAAAATACCTTACTTTATGATGAATTCAATAGAGTATTTAACAAAAGCATATTCTACCTTGTAGACAGTGGTGTTAATGTGACGGCCCAGTGTAGCTGCTTATATTTTTGCTACGGTGATTGAAATAGCATCCCCAATCTCCAAGGCCTTTCTGGAATTGATTTTGCAGCAAGAGGATTTGTGTTTTTTTTTTTTTTTTTTTTTTTGGCACTGTGAAGTTAGAAGATTTTATAGGGGAGTGAAAATCCCATGGACAGAGGAGCCTGGCAGGCCACAGTCCATGGGGTCGCAGAGTCAGACACGACTCAGCCACTGAGGGTGCACGCAGAATAGAGTTTTCCCATTTCTCACAGGTGCGCGTGTGAATATAATGTAATAGATGAGGCTATTAACAGAGTATTTGAAACATTTGTGGTGGCTTCTAGTGATTGTTAGGAAGTTAAGGCAGTGGAAGGCATGGTGAAATACCTGTTTTCTCTTAGGTATTCTGTTTATTACCTTCAACATGTGCCTGAAGCATTCTAGTACGGTTAAAAAAAGAAATGACAGGGTTTTGGAGGACCACTCCCCTGGGGGTACCCAGGTGATGTCATAAAAAAGTTCAGTTCAGTTCAGTCGCTCAGTCATGTCTGGCTCTTTGCGATCCCAAGAATCGCAGCACGCCAGGCCTCCCTGTCCATCACCAAATACTGGAGTTCACTCAGACTCACGCCCACCGAGTCAGTGATGCCATCCAGCCATCTCATCCTCGGTCGTCCCCTTCTCCTCCTGCCCCCAATCCGTCCCAGCATCAGTCTTTTCCAATGAGTCAACTCTTCACATGAAGTGGCCAAAGTACTGGAGTTTCAGCTTCAGCATCATTCCTTCCAAAGAAATCCCAGGGCCGATCTCCTTCAGAATGGACTGGTTGGATCTCCTTGCAGTCCAAGGGACTCTCAAGAGTCTTCTCCAGCACCACAGTTCAAAAGTCATAAAAAAAAAGAAAAAAAGGTTTGCAAAAATGGGCAGAGCTGCTCCCTGTCAAATGGTGATCATTCGTTTTTCTCAGAATATATTAGTCATTTCTGCTTTTTTCAAATGAACTGCAAGCTGAAAACTTCCCACAGACAGGAAACAGAAACTTGGTTGAATGAGCTTAAAGTTGTTATGGCTTTGGAAACAGAAGAGCAGATACAACTAGCTAGCACTAGTACCTCATGAGATCCATCCAAGTAAAAGGTGCTCTGTTCTCCATGACTGCTGAAGATGGTAAGTTGAGAAGTAGCTTAAAAGAACAGTTGAAAAACCGTAACTTGACTCAGGGGCGGAACTGAGCAGAACTAGCCGTAAATAACCGTCAGATGAATGTGTTTCAGACAAATAGAGTAGAAAAGAGAAAAGCAGGCCGGGATAATGGTATTCTTATACTTGGAACCACAGAAACCTTCGGGATTTGGTCAACTGCAGGTTAGTCTAGAATGGTGTAAAGCCTTTGGTAAAATATTTGGGATTCCCCCTGTGCATTTCCTTACAGAAGTAGGTTAGAATATCTGTGAAGAAAGTGATTTCCATACTCTGGAAACTAGAAAAGGCAGGGATCAGACTCACTGTTTGGTGAATTATAGCGACCTGCAGATGGGAAAATGTGTAGTGTTTATTTCCCTCAGTAGAAAGAAATGTCAGTATTAGCATATTCATTCAAATATAGTTACATGTTATACATTTTTAAGCAAAATGACTGAACTTGGAAAGATATTGTACAACTCAGATTTTCCACCAGAAATTTTGGGATCCCTTTCCTTTGATTTTGTTTTTAGTGTCAAGTGTAAAGGCCAGGATTTTTATGTAAAAGCAGGTTTTTAATTTATACCCTTATGTACATTAATTTTAATATTCTCTTGATCACCAGGAGATCGTTGAGAAACTGGTAAGGGGTAGCTTTCTTTAGGAAGTATCCCCCAAATAATTTACTTCTTTACAAGTAATTTTAGAAAAGACAACTGCAAAATGGAAACCTCCCTGGTGAATCTCCATTCTCTGTTTTTCATTCATGTTTGGAAATGGAGTTCCCCAACCTCACTATTCCAGTCTTTCACTTAGGACTGAGTAGAATTGAATCAGGGATGATGATTCTCAACCCCAGAAGTACAAATTGTTCACTGCAGTTGTAAAGACACGTGCACTAGTCCTGCTGGCTGACTTGAATCCTAGCTCAGTAGGGTCCTTTTGCAGTCACTGTAAGTATAAACAGTCTGCAAAGGAAGACTGTTCTACCTGGCTCTTGGGAGAAGAATATTCCAGTGCTCAGATAGTTACCTAATCTCTGTCTTATGTCAGCGGTACCCTGCGTTTGAGCCATTGTTCTTTGGTTATATGAAATGTTTGTGTGGAGTGATTGGCCTATGATGGCAACGATATACATGTGGTGAAATGGTGGAGTTGTTCCTAAGTCAACTTTCAGACCAATGATCCTTTTCTCATAAAGCCCCTAACCCTTAACGATTGTGGGGTGGTGTTTTTTTTTTTTTTAACTTCTTAGGGAGAAAATGTGTTTCCTGGGTGGCCCAGTGGTAAAGAATCTGCCTGCCAATGCAAGAGACTCTGGTTCAATCGCTGGGTTGGGAAGATCCCCTCGAGAAGGGCATGGCAACTGACTCCAGTATTCTTGCTGGGAAATCCCATGGATAGAGGAGCCTGGAGGGCTACAGTCCATGGGGTCACAAAAGTCGGACATGACTTAGCAGCTAAAAAACACAAGGAGGAAGTGCTTCCTATTAATCTTGCTTCTAATTGTCCTCGACTGATGGAGACTGTTGTCCACCTCCCTCTGTGCCTTCGATTGAAGGGCCATGTTGCTTAGGGCATTGCCCACAGGAAAGAGGAGGTGGCTGTGAGCATCCAGTCTCTAGCCAGAATGTCCCTTGAGTTTTGAAAACTAGGAATCGCAACTTCAGTTTGTAATTTAAAGACGTATTTTAGAAACCAGCTGTAGCCTATCAAATCCCTAAACTAAGAGAATATTGAGAAGCCTTGCAGTGTTTAAACTGAGGATATCACAGCCCTCAGTGGAAATCTGCAAAATTGAGTCAAAATTCTTTTTGTCTTCTTCAAATATGGGATTGTTGTTATGAAACACTTATACATTACTTTAATGACTTTGATGAGATGCACGCAACTCATTTTGATGCAGCTAATTCTGGTTGAAAGAATTACTTTTCAACCTAGACTAGATTTCTTCACTCTTCTAGATGTCATAACATTTTGTCATGAGATCATGAGAAATGTTTCTTCTGCTTTGAGAGGAGTGATCAGGAATCTGTTTAGGGTGGAAAATCTGTTCTTCAGTTTGTTACCTCTACTGCTTACCTCTACCTGCTGCATGAAAGAAAATCAATAATGTCTCAAAGCCTCGCAGTTACATATTTGAGTTACATGAAATTGTTCTGTGGAATGATCTAAACTTTTAGAATTTGTTTTGAGTTTGGCACTTGGCTGGCTCTGAGGCCATGTCTTGCTATTGCTTGATCTTAAATTTTTTTTTTTTAATTTTTTTTACTGGCACTGCCTCATTGCTGATGAAAGATCAGGATGTTGTCTAGGTGGGCTTGGCACCAGGTGCCAAATCTCAGTACCTTTCTCTTCTATTTTCAGGCATAGCAGCCTTGGAAACCATCAAATTGAGGTGCTGGAAGCATTTTGATATCTTTTCTTATTCTTTAAAAATCTGGCCTGTCGCTGTCACACAACCATCATACCTCAACATGTGTGCTTAACGGAGAACGTTTGTTTTCAGAACCACCTCTGTGTTGACCTTAGTTTTGCTTTTGAAGAAGAGTAAGCAGTGTATTGCCCCATGCAGTACATGAGAAAGCAAACCGCTTTTACTGCTCCTCGTCTTGCTTGCAGATGTTTGTAGGAGGATTGAATTATAACTTAATTTAAAGATGATACATTTTCGCTTAACAATTCACAGAAATAACTGTAAAAGGATGTCTTAAAGGCGGATTACATTGCAGATACAGCAGGAATTAATTGCTTTAGAGATAAATGGGTGATTTCTACTAGTAGGAAATATCAACACTGTTGAAATTGCAGCAAGTTTCTTGGCTGACCTTTTTACGGTGACACATAATAGTCCTTCCTTAAGCACTGTTCCATTGAGATAGGAAAGACTTCTGCTCTGCTTGCGAGTTCTTAGTACACTGGTGTTTCTTTTTAAATCTTTTTTTTTTTTTTGAAATTCTTGTTTTGGGTCTCATCTGCAGAAATACCTTATTGATGCGTTTTCAGTACTCAGCTAATGAAATGTCCAGGTAACAACACCTCAGTTGGGTGTGTTTTGCAATGGAACTAACCTATTCCAAATTTTACATTTGCCAGAGTAGTAGTATAACCAGAAAGCTGTGACCTGTTTGTAACAGCTGAGTAGCAGTCTGCAGATGAAACTGATCAAAGCCTTTTAGTTTCTGTTTGTGTACTTCAGCTCTGCATTTTCCTTTCCTTTCCTTCTTTTCAGAACCTCACTTTCATCCTTTGGCTTTGCATAATTCTTCTTGCTCCAATATTTAAAGATTAAAAAAAAATACATTTTGAGCAAGCCAGCCAGTCCCTAAGCAGTAACAGGTATTACTGGATAATTTTAGAGGGTAGCTATTAGTATTAGCTTTTTATTAATAAAAGGTAAGATGATCATCTGATTGGACCTATAGGGTTGAGGGTTGACTCCTGGGTGGCCCTCCTTTCCTGTTACAGGTGTATGTCTGCTCTCTGTGTTCGTCTCATGGCCTCTTTTTAAAAAAAGTTTTTAAAGATTTCTCTGATGTGGATCATTTTAAAAGTTTTTATTGGATTTATTACAATGTTGCTTCTGTTTTATGTTGTGGTTTTTTGGCCACGAAACATGCAGGTCTTACTTAGCTCCTGGATCAGAGATTGAACCTGCGCCCCCTGCATTGGAAGGCAGAATCTTAACCACTGGACCACCAGGGAAATGCCTAGTCTTAGTCCTCTTAAAATGTTATCTGTTGAACACTAAGCTCCAGAAGGAGAGGGCATAGTAAATGTTCACTGGATTTTTCATGAATGAATGCATGTTCACGTACCTGTAGCTGCCTGGAATTACTAGAAATACTACAACTAAAAATATTACAAAAGAAAAGGGTTGGGACTTCCCTGGTGGTCCAGTGATTGAGAATCTGCGTGCCAATGCAGGAGACATGGTTTTGATCTCTGGTCTGAGAAGATCTCACATGCCACGGGGTAACTAAGCTGGTGCGCAACAACTGCTGAGCCTGCGATCTAGAGCCTTTGAGCCACAACTGCTGAAGCCTATGGGCCTAGAGGCTGTAGTCCATGCTCCGCAACAAGAGAAGCCACGGCAATAAGTCTGTGCACCACAACTAGAGAGCAGTCCCCACTCACTGTGCCTAGAGAAAGCCCGAGGGCAGCAATGAAGATCCAGTGCAGACAACAAGTAAATACATTTTTTTGAATTCAAGATTGTGACTGGCTGTACTTACTTTTCATTCCTACCCTCAAATGTTCTTATGGTGGTTGGTCTTCAGCAATGATGATTACAAAATCAAAGAAAAGAGAGACTCAGCCATTTATTTCCAGCTTCAGTGAGTCTTTGCCTAATAGGGTAACTTCACTTTCATATTATGAAAGGCAATGCATATGTCGTTAAGTCTTTATAGCTTTTGGTTGTCATGCTAGAAGGCATACCTTCTTCAAAGCTTCCATCTATGAAATTTGATTCCACAATATTATTCTTTAAATATAGGACTCTTTTTAACCAAATGGATTTTTTCTTCTAGGTTTAAAAGGCATGATCTTAATACATGGCTTCGTTTTTAAAATAGTATTTCATGTTGGAATAATGTTAGATTTACAATGAATTTGTGAAGATAGTTCTGGTGTTCTGGATATCTTTCCCCCAACTTCCCCTAAGGTTAACGTTTTACATAACAGCCACTGGTACAGTACTCTACAGTACAGAGTTTGTTTGGATTTCCCTAGTTTTTCTACCAAAGTCTCTCTTTTTCTTCCTGTTCCAGGATCCAAAATTGTTATACATGTTTATTTTAGAAACATGTATGGATAAAAAGACAAAAAAAAAAGTAAGGGTAACCCCCTACCCAGAGACATCTATTGAGATTTTTAGTATATATCCTCCCATATGCCTGCAAACTTTTTGAATGCCCTTAAAACACTGGGTCTTAGAAAAGACCCTGATGCTGGAAAAGATTGAGGGCAGGAGGAGAAGGAGATGACAGAAGACAAGATGGTTGGATGGCTTCCCTGACTCCATGGCCATGAGTTTGAGCAAACTCCAGGAGATTGTGAAGAACATAGAAGCCTGGCATGCTGCAGTTCATGGGGTCGCAAAGTCAGACACGATTGAGTGACTGAACAACAACAAAACACAAAATGTGTTTTATATACTGTTTTGTAATTGCTTTTTACACTTAATATAGCATTTACTTTTTTGGTGAACATGTTCCCATGTCTGCTATTTTTTAATATAGTTTAATCTGTTCCCTATCCTGAGGGTCTTTTTTTTTTTTTTTTTTTGGGGGGGGTCATTCTATGTGGCTTGCAGAATCTTAATTTCCCAACCAGGGATTGAACACATATCCTCAGCAGTGAAAGCACCGAGTCCTAACCACTGGACTGCCAGCAAATTCCCTATCTTTAGTCATTTTGTTTCCATTTATTTGTTCGATTAACTCTTCATGATTAAAGAGAAACTATGTATGTATTCTCAACCTTTTTCCCCCAACAAACCTGAGAGAGAGGACATTCTTATCAGTAACAGCGGCTCACTAAACCAGTGATTCTAAATAGGCGTGTATTTGGTTGAACTGTTTGAAATTGCTATTTTGGGGGGTATGTAACAGTTTTTTGACTATCATCAACTTTATATGGCTCAACTTAATAGTTTTTTTTTTTTAGTAAAAAAAATCTTTATTTGTATTTTGAAAAATTTCCGATAAAAATCATGTTTGTTTACTAAGACAAAGTATATTGTTTATTTCTACGAAAAGTAGTTTAAGAGGGACTAAAGAAAAACTGCCAAAATCAATTCATGAAAGTTTATTTTTAAATGTGGGATTATACCACCTAATAGTTTTTTAAATAGCTTTCTAAGTCATTCGGATCCCTTTTCTTCCTTATCACTCCACTCAGAATCCCTGGCATCTCACTGAGATTCTCTGCATTTAGAATGATAAGCTGACTCTGAAAAATTTCACCAGGTAAAAATGTTGACAAACCACCTTCTAGGTGTCTCTGATAAACAAACATCCTTAAAACCTATGCCTGTGTTAATGATATATGCA
Organism: Neotragus moschatus; assembly: GCA_006410615.1. Taxonomy (NCBI): domain Eukaryota; kingdom Metazoa; phylum Chordata; class Mammalia; order Artiodactyla; family Bovidae; genus Neotragus; species Neotragus moschatus. The sequence continues at coordinate 215,310 of SJYA01003408.1, forward strand.
GAGAACTTGAAATTTGGTGAGTTGCACCTGTCCATCAGTATGCTGAAAATATGGCTCTGCCTCCTGGTTCCATATCTGTATTGGAAAGCCAGGGGCACTGGCGCCACCCAGTGGTTCCTTGTAGACTAGCAGCCGATGTTGCTCTTAATGCTGCTGCTGCTGCTGCTAGGTCAATTCAGTTGTGTCCGACCCTGTGCGACCCCATAGATGGCAGCCCACCAGGCTCCTCTGGTCCCTGGGATTCTCCAGGCAAGAGTACTGGAGAGGCTTGCCATTGCCTCCTCCGCTCTTAATACTACTTTCACTTTTTTTTCTTTCCTGTTTTTCCGTGTTCATGGTCTCATCTTCCTTTGCTTCTTTCCATCTGTGCCAATTGCAGTAACGGATTTCATTTAGCCCAGCTGATGAGAATCGGAGTGGTACCCTAACCATATAATTTTGCTGCAATATCCTTATATCAGTAAAGGCTTTGGAATATGAGACATGAAATCATAGATGTAAACATCCTGAACAGACTTGCTCTGCTTGTGAAATCATTATTCCTACCCAGAATGGCCATAAACTTTGTATTCTACCAGAATGTGGCATGTCTCATGTTTAATTTCAAACTTCTCAATCAATGAGAGGAAGTATTCCTATACATCTCAGATATGAAGAGGCGGACATTTCTGCCTAGAGTGAAAGATTTAAGTGGGAATTCATTCTTTAGCCTCCTTCCTCTTTAGCATGACTTGTTATTTCAGTCCAGAACTGTTTTGTAAGCACCTCCTGTGTGCCTGTACTGTGCTGGGTTCTCGGGATTATAGCAGCGATGGGGACAGACATGACTTCTGTCTTTAAAGAGCGTATGGCCCAGCTGGGGAACAGAAACAACATGTTTAGGTGTTGTGTGATGTGAGCACTGGGGGGACAAACAGCAGAGGCACCTGATGTAAAGTGGGGAGGTCAAGGAAGGCTTTTGAGAAGTGTCACTTAAACTAAGACCTAAAGGAAGCCAAGAAAAGGCAGAAGAGAATGTTCTTGGCAAAGAGAAAAGCCTGTGCTAGATGCTGAGGTGAGAGATTAAGCTTGGTGCTTTGGAGAACCTAAAAGAAGTTTGTGATGGCTGTAGCTGTGAGATCAGCTCATTTCAGCTTCACAGCAGTCCCAGGAGGTAGGAGCATTATTCCCTCCATTTCAGGGTTGTGGCAAATGAGGCGCAGAGGGTACATAACTTGCCCGAGGTCACTCAACTCTAGTAAGTGGCACCACCAGAAACTGGACCCAGGCCGGCTGGCTCCAGCATGTTGGTTCACAGTTGCCCTCATCAGGGCGGTGTGTTGTGTGTACTGGAGCTTCACTGTCCCCCTCCCTTTAGCCTTTGATGAAGCATAGCACCTTATCCTTTTCATCTGTGGTCTTTTTTTTTTCTTCTGATGGGCCAAATTAAACAAAATCTTTCTTAGTAAGCTGAATATTAGGCTGTCCTGGATACAGCCTCTTCCAAGAACTGAAGCTTATAAAAAGGTGAAAAATTCCTTAAGCTTACAGCATCTGGGTTAGCCTGGAATGTCTCCTGTTGGCTTTAGTCTTTTATCACTGGGAATCAAATACCTCATTCGATATGCAGCTCTACAGTTGCTAACCTGTATTTTCCAGAAAATCTTCGATGGCAAGTTATAATCGGTTGTATTTTTCAGAAATGAGTATCAGATTTGTATTCCCTGCAAAGTTAGAATTTTTGTTTGCTCAGTCCGTGGAGTCGCAAAGAGTTGGACATGACTGAGTGCCTAAGCACAAAGTTGGTTTGGCAATAGGTTAATTATTTGATTTAGGTTAATTTAGTGAAAGGGTAAACACAACTTCTTAAATAGGATTATAGTCTTTAAAAGTCATAAGTTAAAAACCTATGTGTGGACGTATTTTCTTAAAATGGATCTGATTTATCCTTTATGTACTTAATATACAAGTGTATGCTTTGTAAGGTGAGGAATTGACTTCAGTTAGAAATTACCAATTAAAATCTAAGTAGATTTGAGAAGTGGGATTATAAATATTTGGTTGTAGATAAAATATTTAAAGTTATCATAATTTGATATTATTGAAACACTTGGAATAAAAACTCATGTGTGTGTTTAATGGCACAAAGCTGATTATTTCATTTACTTGCCCATTTGTATATGACTGTGGATTCAGTCAGGACTTGGTACATGGAGGTGTCTTTCCAATTGTGAAGGTTGGCTTCTGCTGATGTAGCCATACATTCTTACCTTGTTCTCTGTGGGACCAGAGTTAGGGTTATTACTAGGGTTGTCTCTCCAAAAAAAGGAAAAAGGTAGGGGGGCGGGGAACAACTCTGGTAATAATTCTCGTAGGAATCTGGGACAACACATGACAACCAGGGAACATACATTAGCAAGCTGAGAAATGTGATGGCCTTTTTTTCCCACCAGTTCATGTGCATGGGAGTTTGGTCACTCAGTTGTGTCCAGCTCTTTGCAATCCCATGGAGCCCACCAGGTTCCAGTGTCCATGGAATTTTCCAGGCAAGAATCCTGGAGTGGGTTGCCATTTCCTTCTCCAGGGGATCTCCTGACCCAGGGTTCGCACCCTCATCTATGGCATTGAAGACAGATTCTTCACCAGTTCACACAGGGCTCAAATTTGTGAGCTTAGCTTCAGAAGCACTGGCTCAACTCAGTTAGCTGAGTTAACCAGCAGCCACAGATAGGTTTCCTTTTACTTTGGAGTAAAAACATTAATTTTCAAGTCAATTAAAAACATTAATTTTCAAGTAAATTGTATATTGCAGTGGGATGTTATACATAGCCACTGTGTGCCTTTTATCATTTTGAGCATTGTGAACTCAGTGCCACTAGGCCCTGTCGAGGTTATTGCAGGACACAGTTGGAGCTGTGTGGGCCTTTACAGGAAATGAGATTACTTAATGATACTTTATTGTTGCCCGAAACATTTTGAAATGAAAACATTGAGGGAAAGAAATGATTCAACCCTTTCTGCCTCCTACAGCTTTTTGAAGTCAGCTCGTACATGTTAGTAACCTGATATCACAGTTGATTGGAATGTCTGAAGCAAGACAGTCTTAGGTAAGACGAGATCCTCTAATATTCTGAGCCACTGGTCTCAGAGTTCAGGTTGTAAACAAGTGGGCACTGATGGAGAGTTTAATCTAAAATCCCCTGCCTGTGTCATCCCTCCCATCACCGTGTGGAAAGCAAAGAAAGGACACTCATTTGCTGCCTTTTACCTGTGATGCTTTCACCTGGGGGCAGGGAGGCCTCAATTCCCATTAGGGGGCTGATTGATATTAATATTATATTAATAATATATTAGTATTAATATACTTGGGCTAGCTGAAAAATATTTTCTTTGTGGGGCAGAAGAATGCCAGTATGACTCTTGGCATACCTCTTAAATCTTTTGCCAGTGTCACCTGGCATTGGAGGTCCTGTTTGTTTTAATAGGATAAGTGGGTGGAACTGTGGGCATTAAGGAAATTATTGATGTTTCCAGCTGTGCAGAACCCCTTGTGATTATCTGGCTTTTTGATATTGCCTATGCACTTGCCAGTGGGCTTCCCTGGTGGCTCAGACGGTAAAGAATCTGTCTGTAGTGGGGGAGACCTGGGTTCAATCCCTGGGTCAGGAAGGTCCCCTGGAGGAGGGAATGGCTACCCCCACTCCAGTATTCTTGCCTAGGAAATCCTGTGGACAGAGGAGCCTGGTAGGCTACCGTGTAGTTATAGCAAGAAAAAACCCCACTTATTTTATTTTGCTTCATAGATCATATTACATGAGCAAAAGAAGTTTCTTTTACTTTGAGTCTAGTTTTAAAACTGAAGTATCTAGTCTTCTCTCTACAGTGCAGTTATGTCAGCAAAATCGCATCACTTCACCTTGTCAGTAGGGCCAAATGCCTTATGGACCGTGTTCGTTGCCACTTATCAATACCCACGTATAAACAGACAGACACTAGAATTAATTGCCACTGGTGCTATATTTTTTACTTACGTATTGAATGATAAAAGTAATATGTTCACTGTAGCAGTTTTAGAAAATGTAGGAAAAAATAGGCCAAAACTAAAAATCACTTGTAATTCTACAATCCAGAGATGAATATTTCAGCTGGTAGCCTGCATATATTTGGTTTTGTCTTAAACCAATTTCATTTATTAATATCTTGACTGTTTTTTTATATCCTTAAAAATCTTTGACGATACTGCGTTTGATGACTGTAGTGTTAAATCATGAGGATACATCATTATTTTACCAGTCTCCTTTTGGATATGTGCTTTTGTTTCTAGTCTTCTGTTATTTATATCACAGCAGTGACTATTGTCTATGTTTTTTTGTGTGTGTGCATTTCTATTTCCTTAGGCTAGTCCTGGAGAAGGCAATGGCACCCCACTCCAGCACTCTTGCCTGGAAAATCCCATGGATGGAGGAGCCTGGTAGGCTGCAGTCCATGGGGTCGCTAAGAGTCGGACATGACTGAGCGACTTCCCTTTCACTTTTCACTTTGATGCATTGGAGAAGGAAATGGCAACCCACTCCAGTGTTCTTGCCTGGAGAATCCCAGGGACGGGGGAGCCTGGTGGGCTGCCGTCTCTGGGGTCGCGCAGAGTCGGACACAACTGAAGCGACTTAGCAGCAATAGCAGCAGGCTAGTCCTAGAAGTAGAGAGTGAAATTACTCAGTCATGAGGTATGTATAACTTAAAGCTTCTGAATGCCTATTGCCGAATTACTTTCTATAAAACTTGTACCAATTTACACTTCTGTCAATGGGATATAAAGTGCCTTTCTGTATACATTTGGCAACACTGAACAATTTCTTTATTCTTAATTGGCACTACTTTCGACGGAACTCCAGTGCATTTTTTTTTCAGCAAATAAAAATTATTCCTGGCAGAAATGAAAGTGGCGCTTACAATATTATGAACAGTAGTACCGCCAGGAACTGGTGGCTCCAGATACTTTGAGAGTCATCAAAACAGGCTATATTTTAGCTCTAAGGGTCTGTATTTCTAAAAATATATTTTGTTTTCTCAAGAGGTTTATCCATCTCATCTTTAATGTAGGAGAAAATGCTAATGTTTTTCTCCTAAAATGATTGCTTCATGAGTACTTATTGTTCATTACCTTAGTGCTCTCTGTGTGTTTATTTATTGAGTCATGTCTTTAAAAACAAAATATAACCTCTGGCAAAAATTACCCAAGCTTTTGGAAAGTTTTGATTGTTACACAGCAGTACTTTCTGGTCAAGATCTCTTAAAGTAACAAATACTTCTTTCAAGCATTGTTCAGTTCTTCAGTATTTTAATAAAGGCCTTGTAAATTCAGAATTACCCATGTATCAATACACTGCATGAGTAAACTTGGAAGGAAGAAATGTGGTAAGTCCGATGTTTGCTATTGTGCAATCAGTTTGTTCAAAACACCCTGTTAAATCAGTATTGGAAGATTGTTGTTCCTGAATTAAGAAGGCAATGGCACCTCACTCCAGTACTCTTGCCTGGAAAAATCCCATGGACGGAGAAGCCTGGTAGGCTGCAGTCCCTGGGGTTGCTGTGAATCGGACACCACTGAGCGACTTCACTTTCGCTCTTTACTTTCATGCATTGGAAAAGGAAATGGCAACCCAGTCCAGTGTTTTTGCCTGGAGAATCCCAGGGACAGCGGAGCCTGGTGGGCTGCCATCTATGGGGTCGCACAGAGACAGACACAACTGAAGCGACTTAGCAGCAGCAGCAGCAATTTTCAGCTATTAAAACAGTTCTTCCCCAGTGATTGCCTCCTCATAGTCAAGCTATATCTTAGGTGGATCTTACAAATAAGATTCTTGATATTTTTGACTTTAAAAATTTCTTATTTAAATGCAGTTGTTCTATCGAGAGCCTTTGAAGAGAATGTGCCTTTCTGTCTTGATACTATTAATTTCATCCTAGGTAACCAAAAGGTTAGAAATGGTGTAATTTTTTGCTTTCTAATATTCTCACATTTCATCTTAAGAGTAAAACTAATCAACACTGATTAGAAAAATTCCTACGTTAGCCATATAGGGAAGCTTATAAGAGGCTTTCCTTATGTTCTAGAAAATAGAGCCTCTCTTAGCTCCTGTGATCATTTGGAAGGGGAGGGAAGAGAGTTTCTTTTTAGAGACTAATTACTCTCATTTTAGGGAGAAGGAAATGGCAACCCACTCCAGTATTCTTCCCTGGAGAATCTTGTGGACAGAGGAGCCTGGAGAGCTGCTGTCCATAGGGTCGCACAGAGTCGGACACGACTGAAGCGACTTAGCATGCATGCATGCGTTGGAGAAGGAAATGGCAACCCACTCCAGTATTCTTGCCTAGAGAATCCCAGGGACAGAGGAGCTTGGTGGGCTGCCGGCTATGGGTCACACAGGGTCGGACACGACTGAAGCGACTTAGCAGCAGCAGCAGACTCTCATTTTAAAGCCTATTTCAGCTTTGGAAGTCTATAACTTTGTAGGTAAGGAATGGTATTTATATGCATATAGTTTATCTTCCTGTTCCAGATGAGGTCTGGTACTTATATTGTAGGTAGATACTTGTCATTTTTATACATACACATAATTTATATATGTGTGTGATATGCAAATTGTATGTGTGCATGTATATATATAAAGCCATGCTAATGATGAAACTGTGTGTGTATATAATTCATATAATTTACCATACTAATTATAAGGGGAAAAGTTATGTAAAAGAATGGATGATAACAGAATTCTTAATTAGAATTGAAGTATTTCTCTTAATGTTAAAACTGGACTCTGTCTCTGAGCTTGGGTAAAGACAATGGGTAGAGTATAAATAAACATTGCTTCAAAACTGAGAAAATGAAACAAAGAATTTACTCCAGAATACTGCAGATCTAACTACGTAAAGAAATATTCATTGTTGTCATGGATATGCAATTTATATATTGTTCTAGCACTGAAAATGATAATTTCTGACTAACGAGTAAAACAAAGGATTTTCTCTTTGGTTAAAATTGATTATCGTTGTATCATTGTTCTAAAATATAATGGTAGTTTTTTGTTATAAGTACTTTTTCAAAATATCTGTTGAAGTTGATAATGTAAAAAAAATCCCTATCTTAAAAATAGTTACTAATGAAGTGAAAGCTGATATTAAATGTGAAGAAAAAAATGACTTAAACCAGCTGTATTCTCTGACAGCTGTTAGTTTCCTTTATCCATTCCAAGAGATTTTTAATGCTCTTTCAAGCCAAAATAGATGCGGAGATAATAAGACACAATCCTTGCCCTATATGACCTTCTATTTATGTTTACTTAAATGATTAAGATAAATTCATAAATGGTATAAGGTGCAGTTAACCTAGCAGTTTGACTTAACAATTCTTCTAGAAATGTATCCTATAGAAGGCTGGCATAAATATTTTGTTAAGGGTGTTTATTGCTATGTTTCTAATGATGAGAAATTAGAAAATCCCAAATACCCATCAATAGGGAAGATTGGTGGAGAAGGCAATGGCACCCCACTCCAGTACTCTTGCCTGGAGAATCCTATGGATGGAGGAGCCTGGTAGGCTGCAGTCCATGGGGTCACTAAGAGTCGGACACGACTGAGCGACTTCCCTTTCACTTTTCACTTTGATGCATTGGAGAAGGAAACGGCAACCCCCTCCAGTGTTCTTGCCTGGAGAATCCCAGGGACGGGGGAGCCTGGTGGACTGCCGTCTATGGGGTCACACAGAGTCGGACACGACTGAAGCGACTTAGCAGCAGCAGCAGGGAAGATTGGTAAGACTTAATTTTGACATGGCCATACAGTGGAATACCATATAACTGTTAAAAATTTAAAAAGCAATAACAAAGTAGTATTATGTTATGTCTGTGTATTCTGACATGGAAAGGCATGTAAGAGCCATTTTTTAAAAAGAAAGTTGCAAGCTTGTATAGATAATATAATTCAGTTTTTAAAAATTGTGTGTGTATTAGAATATGCTTAGAAAAAAGTCCCCAAGGGTATCCAACACACTGTTACTGTTAAAGCTCTTGTTTCTAGAGGATCGAATGAAAAAGAGTTTCAGTTGTATTTGATAATTTGTAATATTTGTTTTTCAAGTAGCTTTCTGAGATCATCAGTATTTTATAAACACTTTTTGATTTTAACTTTTCCATGAAGCAACATTATAGTCTATGACTAGTCTATGACTAGTTTAGAGTCTGGAATTACATCCATACTCTTTTCATGATAGATTCTGGGTAGTTTTACTTGGGTTATAACATTTCTTTAATAGTTTTAATGTTTACAAATCAAGTGACCCACAATCTTAGGTGCATTTAAAGCTCCTGGACCACTCATACGCAAGTATATTTTTAAAGGGAAAAGAAAAGATTCTATTGTAGCTTAGACTCTGAGCAGTACCTCTGGTGATTTGACTACCTTATGACTGTCATGTAGGCCTTTTAAATGAGTCATTTTCTTGTTCCTTTAGGATTTTGAAAAATTAATTTTTAAGTAAGCAACTTTTATTTCTGGAAACTTTGGAAGATACTAAATCAAAGAATACACAACATAAAGTTAGTAAAGCATGTAAAATTCCCCTTTAATTGTACTATGCAATTATAGCAGTAATATTTGGTGCATGTCTTGCTAAGTTTTCTACAAATATGTGCCTTCTCAAATATGTGTGTATATATATAATGATAGACTCATACATACTGTTTTGCACCTGTGTTATTTTTTATTTCAACATCTCTGACCTTTAAAATATATGCTAGCATGGCAGTTTTCATCCATTAGTATTTTCCAGTATATAAATTTTGTACACATAGATTTATAAAACACTGTTGCTTAGGGAATTGTTTTGTAAGGGACTTTCCAGGATTTACTTTTAGATTTGGACACAGTGTGCGTAGGACTTTGTTAATGTTTCCCACTCTTTCCCGAAACATTCTCTTTTAAACTTACTAAGATTGGTCCTTGAGTCAGTAAGGAAAGAATGATTGATCATGCCTGAAACATTTCCATCTGATGCTATCACGTTTTTAGTATATGGACTTTACTGTAGAAAAATGTTTCCGAAATATTCATTAGCAGACTAACTTATTTACAGAAAGGGCAGAAACTAAACACATTAATGGTTTGTTATGAAGTCTGTCTCCAAACATGAGGTTGAACACCACTGCCTTCTATTTGTATTACTTTTCCCCTTAGTCACTCTCTTGTTAGCTGCCAGGACACTGTTATGCTCCCTGACATTTGGTGGGTAAGGCTTTCTCAGTTGCCTCATTCCCTAATTGAAAGATGATCAACTCGAGATGCTGTACTGCTCCTTTTGTTCATGCCACCAAGTGACTATAAAGTGGAAACAAACCATGTTATATGCTTCAGTCTGTTTAAAGATTTGCTATGCTAAGGATTTCCAACTTCCTTATGTTGCAAAAGCTTGCATATCCGTGAAAGTGAAAAGTATGACTCAAATTTGCATTGTAATTTTAGCCAGATCATCCATATTTCTGATCATCTGTAAAGAGAACCTGTGTGTTGCTAATCTGTTTAGTTCTTTTATATCAGATTATTTCTTCAATTTAGTAGGATGACTTTAAGAGGAGGATGCTATTTTGTAGGGAGGAGGCTAGAGAGAGAGAGGCGAGTGCCAGTTTTTCTGTTGTGTAGAGAAACTTAATTAGGGTCAGTTAGGAAATGTGATTTGGAGAAGAAAATGGCACCCCACTCCAGGACTCTTGCCTGGAAAATCCCATGGATGGAGGAGCCCAGTAGGCTGCAGTCCATGGGGTCACTAAGAGTCGGACATGACTGAGCGACTTCACTTTCACTTTTCACTTTCCTGCATTGGAGAAGGAAATGGCAACCCACTCCAGTGTTCTTGCCTGGAGAATCCCAGGGACAGGGGAGCCTGGTGGGCTGCCGTCTCTGGGGTCTCACAGAATCGGACACGACTAAAGCGACTTAGCAGCAGCAGCAGCAGCAGCAGCAGGAAATGTGATTTGATTCCCTTTTATCATACTGGGCAGCTGTTGCTTACTTGCTTTTTTTGTGTGTGTGATGAAAGAAATGTCCTTTACTTAGAAAAATTATGTCTGTCTTTTGTATTAAAGAATATCTGAGAGTTACTTTGTCCTGCCCAATTGATTGAGGGCTCTCAGACTGGAAATTAGCCAGAGGTTGGTATGGGCCTCTCATCCAACTGAAAGAGTTCTCTTATACTTTTGAGTATCCTCTCCAGCCTCTCTCTCTGTAGGACCAATGACCAAGTGTTAAGTCTCCTTTGGAAATTATTTTTCAAATTACACAAACTACTGGGTAGTTTTGTATCCCGTCCCCACTCTGCACCACCTATAGATATTCACGTGACTTTATGAAAGGTTGGGTTTTTGTTGTTTGTTAGTTATCTGAATTAAGCTCTGTGTGGGAGAGGAAATACATGCATTTGTATAAGAAATATGAAGTTTTTCTTCCTCAGTGTTCTCTTTTTGAGCTCTTGGGACTTTGTTTTAACAGGAACATGCAGAGATTTCCCCTCTTGGTGTTAACATCAAGTGTTAGCCCTCAGGGAGAAAAGGAAGAAAATATTAACTAGTGTGTCTTTTGTTTATAAGTAATCTTAACCACTTATATTCGCACAGGTACTGATACTATTGTCAGAGCCCCCTTTCCTAGAGTAGATTGTGGGTATTAACTTGAAGTTGAAAAGTAATTCTATTAAGCCAAAAGAGAGACATACTCAATTAGTGATTGATCTGAGTATAAACCTTTGTTTCCTTCACCCTCCTGATGGTAGTAAAAGAGAAAACCAACTGTTTGTGAGTTAATACCAGCTAGTTAGTATGTTGATTAGTTATACGGATGTTTGATTTGCAACTTCCATTGGGGTATCTAGAGTAAAAATTTTGTTTGAATGTTATTCTTATAATCATATGGAAGTAGTACCGAGTACTACTGGATGGAAAGAAAACTGAAGCATAATATGATGCTCAGTTGTGTTGAAATGTAAGTAAACAGTATCAGTTACTGGAGAGCTTTATTTTACTGTTCTGAGTATTCAGATGGTAAGAAGTTTTCTCCTGCATTTTCCAAAATAGACTAACCCTCAACTATAAATGGATCCTAAACCTTCACAGTGTATATATCTTGAAGGATATCACAAGACTATCTCTTTATTCATTGAAGGAAGATGAAAATTGTCTCTTATTTATACTTAGACCAGTGCTGTATTTGAATTTGGAAAGAGCCATGTATTGTTTAAAGAAAATAGTTCATTTTTAATGAGAAAATAGCTGGGTGCCTGTGGGCATTGAGGTTGGGGTTAACCAGTCAGATTGATGTACTAGTTTCCTATAGTCAGACTTTGTCTCTGAACTTCGCTCCTATCCTGACTATGGGAGAAGAGGTAGAAATAAAACCATTTACATCATGACTCCTGCTCCATGTCATTAAAAAAAATAATTGTATATATATATTTTTTTATTGATATATAATTAACATATAACATTGTGTAAGTTTAAGATGCACAATGGGTTGATTTGATATTTATATATTATACTGATTACTACCTTAGTATTGGCTAACAACTGTCACATCATGTTAAGTATCATTTCTTTTTTGTGACAAGAACATTTGAAATCTAATGTCTTACAAATGTTGAAGTATGTAATACAGTATTGTTGATCATAATTCCTATGCTGTGTATTATAGATCTCCAGAACTTATTCAACTTTCTAGTTGCAAGTTTGTATCTTTTAACAGCATCTCCCCAAGTCCTCCACCACCCTACTCCGCCCCTGATAACCAGCCTTCTAGTCTGTTTCTTTGAGTTTGACCTTTTCAGATTCCATATAAGTGATGTAATACAATATTTGTCTTTCTTTGACTTAATCTAACTATAATGTCTCAGGGTCCGTCCATGTTGTTGAAAATGGCAGGATTTCCTGCTTTTTCATGACTGAATGGTACCTCCATTGTGTGTGTGTGTGTCTGTGTGTGTGTGCACGCGTATCATATCTTCTTTATCCATTCATCCCTTAGCAGACACAGGATTTTTCCATATCTTGGCTAGTGTGAATAATGCTTCACTAAACATGGGAAGGCATTGAAGAGATCTTCAGTATCCTGTTTTCATTTCCTTTGCATACATAAGCAGAGATGGGAATGCTGGATCATGTGATAGTTGTAGTTTAAATTTTTGAGAAACCTCCATACTGTTTTCCATAGTGCCTGCATCAGTTTGCATTCCCACCAACAGTGCGCAAGAGGTCCCTTTTTCTCCACATCCTCTTACCAACATTCATTCTCTCCTGTCTTTTTGACAGATGTGAGGTGATAACTCAGTGTGGTTTTGATTTGCATTTCCCTGATGATTAGGGATATTGAGTACTTTTTATGTGCCTTATTGACCATTTTCTTTGGGAAAATGTCTATTCAGTCCTCTGCTTGTTTCTTAATCTGCCCTTTTCCCATAGGGTTTTGACTCCTGTTTCTTAGAGCCAGGCTCAGTTACTTTTGTAAGACCCCAATAGTACTAGTTCTAGTCATTTCTTGTTTTTCCTTTGGTACCTGGCTTATCATGAACTAAGGTGCACAGGTAATGTGAAAAAGCAGATGGGTTTCTTTTTAAAAAGGATCTTTTCTTATGTCACCATACATATAAATATTGTCTCTTATTGCAGATTCAAATCCAGAAAGATATACGGGTTCTTCTTAAGAGAAAAAGAGAAAATCTGTAAGTATTTGTTCTTTAAAACTTCTAAATTTGCAATCTTGTCAGCTTTTGGAGAAAGTTCAGTGACCAAACTAATAGACATTTTTCCTCTCTTTATATTGGAAAAGCCCTGTCAATATTTATGTATTAAAAAAGCATTATTTGGAAAAGTAAAATAGGAGAACTTTTTACTCTGGACAGCTTCTAAGATTTAAAACATCTGTCACTCATTTATGAATGGGGAAGTGATAACTAAAATCTAAATATAATCTTTTTTTTTTAAATCATTTTTACCAAAAAGTGGAGTCACGATTGGACTTCCAGTTCTGACTCCTGAGGCAGTGTGTCTCTGAAAAGTTAGTTTCCCTTTGCCTCAATTTCTTCATCTGTAAAATGAGCTTAATAGTAAGTGTCCAGTGAATGGTTCATTAATGTTGATGAAGTTGAATCTGTGGTAGTGTATACTTTCTCCAATAAATTGAAGCTTAATTTTAGTTATTATTTCTTAAAGTGATTTAAATATGTTTCTAATCTTCAAAAATCTAAGCATCAGTGCTTTCCTTCATGGATCACCACTCTAGACTATAATATAGAATGAAAGAAATATAACAAGAGCACCTAAAATTATAATTTTAGTGTTTGAGCCTTGGATCTTGAAAATTACCTAGTTCAGGAGTTCCCAAACATTTCCTTTTAGACAGTATCCTGACCAGTGAAGAGTTTTTACTGGTTCATGGTGAAGTGAGGGAAATAAACCCCATAGGCCATGAGATTTTTAAAGCTGAACTTTTTCTATTTGAAAAATGGCCGCTTATTATAAGTTATATCCTTCTAATTTTGAGGAGTTAGACCCGTTCTGTATTTTATGAAATGATGGTGACAGTACGTGATAGGTTTTTGTTTTTTATGATCATGCTTGGCCAAAAAATAATAATAATAATAATAATTTGACAGCTGTGTCATTGCTCTCACCATCATTCTTTGTTTATAAAACTTTTACTTGTCTGTGTTATCTTCACATCTGAATCCAACTTTCTCATGTCGATGAAGACATAAACAAGAGGTAATTTAATTTGTTCCAGGTAGTGCAGCTCGTCAAGCTGCTGAGCCAGGACCAAAGCCCCGTATACAATGCTCTCTCTCTCGTATTTCTGGTCTTCTAAGGATTTCTCTCATTATAAGAGATTATGAAACTGAAACAGAGGAAATAGTAGTTTTTATGTGCTCAACTATTTTTGAATTCCAAGTATAAAGAAATTCGAAAGACTTAGTGTGCTTATATAGTGAAGATTGCTACAGTTGACTGATGAGGCTGCATTAGAAAAATCTTGAACATGAACAAAGATTTTTATCAACAAACCAAAATTAGTCGTCTCCATGATTGACAAAGGAGATAAGGTAACAGGTTTAGTGTTTCTTTGGGGAAATAGACCATAGTGCAATTGTATGGGCTGTAGGATTCAGGGTCTTATAGTTATTTATACACAGAGAATCTATTTCCTGTTTCTTTTTCCCTCTCCACCCCCACCCCACACGTCCCACACACATAAAAATTTATTGTAATTGGCCTGCAGCCCACTTAGATGTGTAAGAGAAAGAACTACCAAGGTGAAGAGCAGGAGTTTCCAGAAGCTTTTGCAAGAGTATCTGGCCCGTTCAGGAGTCAACAGACACTTTGGAGAGAGTTCTTCAATTGGCGTAGAGCCTTGCCTCTCCCAAAGTACATTTCAAAATAGAAATGCCTAATTCCCTTATCTCACTCACGTTCGTGAAGCTTGCATGGGTCAGGTGAACAAATGAATGTGAAGAGAGAACAGAATGGAAACTATTCCTCATCCCTAACATGGAGACATTACCTCTCGGAGTACTTTTCCATGGCTTCTTGTATTTGACTTCGTGTGGCATCCTTCTTTAGTTAAGAATTCTTTAATTTCTCAAATGTCAGGTACACCCATAATTCCGTGTAAATAATTTAACTGTGTATTGCATTAATAATAATGTTAATAATAAAAATACATATTGAATTTTTTCATTGTCTTTGGAATATCCGTGCCCTTTTCTTTACTAGTGCTAATATTTGAGTTAACTGAATGGCTATAAGATTTCAGTCTTCAACAGATTTATCAGACACTGAATTCTTTTATTAATCTCAGTTATAAGATATATTTGCTACTGAAGAGCAAAGCGAGGTTTTGTTGTTTTATTTTGTTATTTGCCACAGTACAGTTTCACATTATGGTGGCCTGGTAGCTGAATCATAGTGACTTATTTAGCCATTTTGTAAGAAATGGTTTAAGACTACCTTGCTGCATAACTTTGTAACAGTGTGAGTACTGGGAAACAACATTCATAGAGAACCAATCTATTAAACTGGTCCCTCCTCTAGCAAAGGCCAGAGGATAGGACATGTAGCCAAAAAAGATGTAAGTTGCAAAATTCTCCCTGTAACACAAAGGCTGTGGGAAATAGCACTGCAGGTTAACAGATTTTTTTTTTTAACCTGTGCTCAGGGTTGGCAGCTCCCAGCTGTATTGATTTATTATAATTAGTAGATAAGATGATAGGAGACAGATGTGTAACAAATAGCAATGATAATAGTCTGTATATTTCTCATTCAGATAACACATTTATAACTGTGAGTTAGTTTGTCAGATACGTAATCCGATTGTGTTTAATTAACTTATGTTAAGATCATAAAGAAAAAAATGCCCAGTCTGCGGAAGACTTTACAGACGAAAAGTCTACACCACACGCGATGGGCAGTTTAATGTAGCAGCAGGGCTTTGCCCAGAGGGGCCTGTAGCAGATCCTCTTTAGCAGCAGCTGTAGGGATTGGGGTTGGCATTGTCGTCGTCTGCTTCCCTTCTGCAGCGCTGGACCCTTTATATTTCTCTCTGAACACATAACTCCTAAAACTTAGTTTCTCTCCCATTTTTCATGATGTCTGATACAGTTGGATTGTAACATCATGTCTTGTTGGCAGGTGCCACTTCCAGCATGATATAGCCTCAAAATTCCTTATATGTAAGCTTTGGATTGAATTATATCCAGCCCACTCTCAACTTTGGAAAGCTTTAAAAAGTCAAGTGTGTTTTGAAAAAGAAAAATCAAGTGTGTTTCAATCACTTAAACTGAGGAAGATAAATGTACTCTGTGTGAAGTGTGTAGGCACAACATTGTATGAGGCTCCCACATTTCAACACACGACATCTTATTTCAACATATGTAGATAGGATCCCAATTATACATCCTGTGACCTAGAAAAAGCATTATCTGATGCATGCTGGGCATGTTCTTAACGCATTATGGGAGGGAATGCATGCTCGAGCAAGAAAGGGCATTTTCAACATGGCAGCTGAGGTGCTTTCTTTGCTGGGGAAAGCTGGGAAGAGACTAGCAGGATGGCGACTTCAGGAGTTAATATCCATCCAGGTGATGAAGCAAACAGGTTTGGTTCATCTTGTTAGAGATGTCACCAAAGACCAGTCATAGCTGTAAGACTCTTCTAGTCAAACTAGCTAGGCAGGCATGCAGGCATGCAGTGTGTGGTATAGAGCATCTGTCTACTCATCCTAGGTGGTTGCTTTTCTTTTGCTTTTTTTTTTTTTTTCAGCTTTCAAATGTATTTATTATAATTACTGTATACTTCAAAAGTTTGACTGTATAAGCTATTTCATATTGATTAGATTGACTTACCAACTTTGAGTCACATGAGACTTACATAGAACAGACAGATATATATTTCACATGACTATTCAGTCCTACAAACTGTCTGAAAGCAAAAGATCGTACTAGCTACTCTTACTGCCTTTTACTTTCTTAAAATATTAACATTTAAAAGGTTTTAATGTTGAAATATAAGGTTAATTATGTAGTGCCTAAGTT
Source organism: Neotragus moschatus (assembly GCA_006410615.1). Taxonomy (NCBI): domain Eukaryota; kingdom Metazoa; phylum Chordata; class Mammalia; order Artiodactyla; family Bovidae; genus Neotragus; species Neotragus moschatus. Next base: position 231,907 of record SJYA01003408.1, read on the forward strand.
TGATTTCATTAACCAAAGCAACTGTTTTCTTCAATGTGTATATAACCTTTCTCCTATATGTTTTAAAATCACTTGAAACTTTTTAATAGTGTGTGAAAGAAAATAGGAATTTTTAAAAAAGCACTCCACCCCTTTACAAAAGTCTTGTTGATGCAATATCTATGTCGAAGTATGATCTTTTAAAGTGGAACAGGTATGCATATCTGTTTTAATCTCTTGGAATTTTTATAATTGTTTTCTGACTTAATGTTTAGTGGATATAGGCTTATCCTTTTCAGAAGGCAAATTATCTATTTGGTATTTCAATTACTCTTAACTGATGTGTGATTTGAAAATGTGATTTCTTAAAGTAGCACTGACAGTTAATCATTAATTATCACATTGCTATCTCTTACATTTTCATAAGGAAATATATCAAGGACAGATGAAGTATATTCATCTCTACCATGTGTCTCAACTTGGTAGATGCATGGATCCTTGCTTGGTTTAGACCATTTTCTAAAACTTTCGGGAAAAAAAATCTTGGCATTGACTTTAGCTTTTTATATTTTCTCTTTCTTAAATGGGTGTTGTGTCACATGCTACTGGGAAAGATGGTGATTTCTTTAAAATTCAGCCTTTAATCAGTATGTCGCATTTGTTTATGTTGTGTGCTGGAGCTTCATGTATTACTAATGCTTTTTGTGTTTAACCTAACTGTCTCAGAGTGTTTGAAGTAACTGGGATGAAATACTTCATTAAACTTGGCCTCAAAACAAGAAGCAAAATAAAATTACACCTGATTTTCACTTATACTTCTAGGACTTACTGGGCAGCTAAAGGGCTCCCTGCCCCCACCCCACCGCTATAAAAATCCCTTAGACTGTAGGACAGATCAGTGCTCAAAGCTGTCATCAGGATTTTTTCATACACACAGTTTGTCACTCTCACCTATTTAAATTATACCAGTATGACCCAGGTCACAGACAGTACAGCTAAAAGCATGAACTTTAAAATCCAGTAGACCTGGATCAGAATCCCTACTTAGCTGTGTTATCTTGGTCAAATGATCTGTCTGAGACTGTTACATCATCAGTTATAAGTTATATCTCTAGGGTAATTAGTTCAAAGAGTGTTTCTGAAGGATTAAAGGAAATAGTGTATCTAAAGGACTGAGCACAGTCCTAGCTCATAGTACAGGCTCAATAAGTGGTTATTAATCTGATTCTCGGGCTTCCCAGGTGGCTCATTGGTAAAGAATCCCCCTGCCATTGTAGGAGATGCAAGAGACGCAAGTCGGATCCCTGCATCAGGAAAGTCCCCTGGAGGAGGGCATGGCAACCCACTCCAGTATTCTTGCCTGGAGAGTCGTATGGACAGAGAAGCCTAGCAGGCTGCAGTCCATGGGGTCACTGAAGAGTTGTACACAACTGAGTGAGCATGCAATTCGATTCCCAAATGGAATGCTGAACATCAACAGGAATGATTCGCTGTCCCCTGACTGAAGCTGACGCCCTGCCCTTTCCAGCTGAAATACAAGTACATCATTTGATTTTAAGGAAATGCAACTCAGAGTTCACGTCCTCCTGGTGGGACAGCAGTATCCCTCTTCATACATGGCAGGACAGCATTTGTGAAAGGCATCCGTGAAAAGGCACATGATACAAATTCTATAATCCTCTTGCTTTTGCAACAACTTGTCTTTTTCCTCTGTGGGAAAGGCAGTTTGTCTAGTTTCATGTTTTCTATCAAGCAGCTAAACACATGTTCAAGTTAATTACCAGGGATTTTAAGAGTATACCATTTCCTGGAGTGTTGGCCTGGACAAGTGATTTTTTAAAAAGATGATGAAGATTGGTTGTCTCCTGGCTATTGCCCTTAACATCCATTTTTACTTTATAGTTTCAGAGCAATCCCCTCTCCATTCTTATTTCAGTCAACAAGTTTCTTGAACGCTTCGTACACAGAGGCACAAGTGTAGGAAGATTCAGCAGCAAACAATAAACTCTGCCTCACGGAACCTTTATGTTCTAATGGAGGCCTTGAAAATAAGCGTGAAAGATAAAGCTTATGATGTAGTAGTGTTAAGTACTAAGGAGAGAAATCAAAATGGGCTGTGATTTTGGAGTAACTGGAGAAGGCCTTGGGTTTCCCAGGTGGCTCTGTGGTAAAGAATCCACCTGCAATGTAAGAGACGCAAGAGACCTGAGTTCGATCCCTGAGTCAGGAAGATCCCCTGGAAGAGGGTACGGCAACCCATTCCAGTATTCTTGCCTGGGAAATCCCATGACTGGAGCCTGGAAGGCTATAGTCCATAGGGTCACAGAGTCGAACACGACTTAGCAACTGAGCATGGAGAAGGCCTTACTGAGGGGGTGATATTTGAATAAAGGCAAAAAGGAGATGAGAAAATAAGCTGGGCAGGTATCTTGGAAGAACATTCCAGGCAGAGAGAATAGCGTGTACAAGAGCCCTGAGGCAGGGTCATGCTTGCTGTGTCCCAGAAACATCAAGAAACAAGTGACAGGGTAGCAGAAGGAAACGGACAGTGTCGCGGATGAAGGCAGAAACTTGAGGTAGGGGACAGGTCCCTTCTCATAGATTGGAGTAAGGACTATGTTTTTTGCTGAATGAGTCACATGGGTATTCTTTGAAAGGTTTTGAGCAGAGGAATGGCATGATCTAGCTTACAGTTGAACTAGAGCACTCTGGCTGCTGGGTTTAGAATTTGTTATAAAGGTGGAAGCAGGAAGCTCACATTGCCTATTGCAGTTCTCCAGGTGAGAGGAGACAGTGGCTTGAGCCAGGCTGGTATATGTGGAGGTGGTGAGAAGTAGTCAAATTTGGTATCTGTTTTGTGAGTAGAGCTGGTAGGATTTACTGATGAATTGGCTGTGGAATTGTGAGAAAGAGAGGGGAATGAAAGTGAACCTGATTGAAGGCTTTCGGTTAAAGCAACTGGAGCTACAGAGACAGGCAAGACTGAGTGGGCTATTCGTGGAAGGATGATCAGCAGCTCAATTTCCTATTAATACATATGTATTAAATGAGTATGTAACTGATATCTAAATGAACTGTTGAGGAAGCAGTTGGATATACAAACCTAGTGCTTAAGGGAGACCTCCAGGCTTAGCGGAGAAACTTTGGGATCATCACCATATATTTAAAGCTATGAGCCTAAATGAGATCACCTTGGGAGTGAGCTTAGATAAAGAAGAGGTTCAAGGACTGAACACTATAGCATTGAGAGGTCCAGGAGATGAGGAAGAAGCAGCAATGAAGATGGAGAACAAATGGTCAGGGAAGTCGGAATAAAACCTGAAGAATGGGTTCTCCTGGAAGCCAAGTGAAGAAGTTTCCAGCCGGAAAAGAGGGGTCAACTGGGCTAAAGGCTGGTGGTGGGTCAAGGGGGGGTCGAGGCCTGAGCTTTAATTGACCTTGGGATCTGACAACATGGAAGTCATTGGTGACCTTGAGCAAAGCAATTTTGTGGAGCAGTAGGAGAAAACCTGTTAGAGAAGGCAATGGCACCCCACTCCAGTACTCTTGCCTGGAAGATCCCGTGGATGGAGGAGCCTGGAAGGCTGCAGTCCAAGGGGTCACTGAGGGTCAGACACGACTGAGCGACTTCAATTTTACTTTTCACTTTCAGTCTTTACTTTCATGCATTGGAGAAGGAAATGGCAACCCATGCCAGTGTTCTTGCCTGGAGAATCCCAGGGATGGGGAAGCCTGGTGGGCTGCCGTCTATGGGGTCGCACAGAGTTGGACACGACTGAAGCGACTTAGCAGTAGTAGTAGCAGCAGTAGGAGGAAACCTGAGCTTAGTGGGCTCAAAAGAAAATGGGAGATGACTGGGTGACAGGGCATAGGGATAACTCTTTAAAGGAGTCTTACAGAGAAGGAGAGGGTTTCCTAGGTGGCGCTAGTGGTAAAGAACCCACCTGCCAACGCAGGAGACTTAAGAGACACAGGTTCAATCCCTGGGTTGGGAAGATTCCCTGGAGAAGGGCCCGGCAACCCACTCCAGTATTCTTGCCTGGAGAATCCCATGGACAGAGGAGCCTGGTGGACTATAGTCCAAACAGTCAGACATGACTGAAGTGACTTAGCACACACACAGAGAAGGAGAAGAAATGGAACCATAGGCAGAGAATAAAGTACGAGAGAGGGAATGGTTTTTAAGATGAAAGAAATCATAGCCTGTTAGGATGTGGCTGGGACCAGTTCAGCGGAGCAGGAAAAATTAATGAGGCACGAAAAGGAGTCAATAGGGCAGCAGGACGGGGGAGCCTGGTAGGCTGCTGTCTATGGGGTCGCACAGAGTCGGACACGACTGAAGCGACTTAGCAGCAGCAGCAGCAAGGTCTTTCTAGTCTAGACAGGGGCTTCATGCATGAGTGAAGGGGTCGGCCTTGGCTGGGAGCATCACCAGCCCATCTCTAGTCACAGGAGAGAGGAGAGATGTGGCCACAGATGCGACTAGTTGCAGAGACACTAGTGGGAGTCTGTGGAAGTTCTCTTCAGACCGTTTCAGTTTTCTCAGCCAAATGGTAAGCCAGGTCAGCAGCTGAGGTTGAGGACAGTGAAGGAGACTCAGTGGTCTGAAGAGAGAAAACAAAGCATGAACCCCAGGAGAGCAAGCCTGTGGATGGCCTAGAGCAGGGCAGCATGGCTTCTCTGCAGCTTCAAGGGTCCATTTGAGGGAGCAGCCATGGATCTAAAGGGGGGATGTTCAGCTCTGTTGGGTGTTTCTCCAGCCAAATTCAGCTGCATGGGGAAGGGTGCAGATGAGGTGGTAAACTGGATTTAACCAGGTCGTGGTTTAGCCGAGTGAGTACACCAAAGTGGGAGAGGGGCAACGGGTTGAGAGTGTATTCCAGGGACCAATACCACACACCCATGGAAGGTGAAGCTGGATCAGACAGAGGACTTTCCCAACAGTGCCGTGAAGTAGATAACACAAGCAGTATTCCCGATTACACACAATGCTGCTGGTACAGAGCTTTTACGTGAGAGGTCATATATCTTGTCCAGAGTCACATTTAAAAGCAGACACTGAGTTGAGAAGCCAGATCTCCTTTGATTAGGGTGTTTACCACCCAACCTATCATTAGGCTTTCTTCTAATATAATAGCAGGGTGTTTAATCTTGAGTTACCAAATCATTAGACACATGTGTCTCTTATAGCGACATTCTAGTAGCATTGACTCTGAAATAATATGACTTAGATCACAAAAGGGAACCAGCACTTTAAAAGCAGAAAGCTCGAAAGCGTCCGCTATGCTGCTTGCTGTTTTCTGATACATCCTGCAGTTCTGCCGCCAGCCATTCCCTAGTCCATGAGGACCTTCCTCATTTCCCAGTCTTTGTCCTCCCCTTTTGAAAACGTCCCCATCCTTTACACCAACCCCAAATACTGTGCTTTTTTTGTGATACCTTCCTAGATGGTTCTCCTTCCTCCTTCATCTCTCCCCTGCTCCCCAGCCTGGGTGTAATCTGATCCCCTTTTTGACTACCTTTTGTTCTTGCTTCTCTGCTGGGATCTATCATAGTCTGCTGTATATGTCTGTGAACTCCTCTCCCTGCCCCTAGCATGCATATGGACATGCAGATGTGCATGCAGAGGGTTGAGAGCATGTTTTGCTCATCTTTGTATTGTGTGCTCAAAGCATACACAGTAGGTGTTCAAGTTTGTTTAAAAAAATTATCAGCAGACTGTGCTGGAAAATTTTTGATAAAGAAGGATTTTTAAATGATAGGCCAAAGTGGGCATGGAGAAGGCAATGGCAGCCCACTCCAGTACTCGTGCCTGAAAAATCCCGTGGATGGAGGAGCATGGTAGACTGCAGTCCATGGGGTCACTGAGAGTTGGACGCGACTCAGTGACTTCCCTTTCACTTTTCACTTTCATGCATTGGAGAAGGAGATGGCAACCCACTCCAGTGTTCTTGCCTGGAGAATCCCAGGGACAGCAGAGCCTGGAGGGCTGCCGTCTATGGGATCGCACAGAGTCGGACACGACTGAAGCGACTTAGCAGCAGCAGCAGCAAAGTGGGCAGAGGCTGGCTGGGAGTGGGGGTGCTTGAAAGAGCACCAAACCTGGGGACAGATCTTGGATACAATTTGCACTGTCACTCATTCACTTCCCTTGGACATGAAAGATCAGACAGCAGCAGTGGCTCGAATACTCAGCTGAAATGGAGGGTCCATGGAGTCCCTTCAGGTGCTTATACAGCTTCCCCAACTGAAGCAGCTCTGCTTTTTTCTTTTATCTATACTTGTGTTTCCATGTCCATATAAGATTTTATTCAAATGAGTGACCCATACCCACCCCATGCCCCCAGCCTCAGCACCACCAGAAAAAAATTAGAAAACTTCTAGACTAAATGATCTCTCTTTAGCTCAGTGTTCTTTGAGCCGTGTGTGTGTGTGTGTGTGTGTGTGTGTGTAAGGATTAAGTAGATGTTTCCCTACCTCTAAGACTTAAGGGAAATCTGTGTAAAAAATCAAGTATATATAACAATACAGTTGACTGAAAAGCATACAGCGCAGTTTAAATCCAGCTGGTTTATAATATTGTCAAAAGCTGTCTTCTGCTTCTTCAGCCCCATTTTTCAAATGAGAATGAGGTGATACTCCCCACTTAGGGGGATTCTGTCAGTCTAAAGACTTTTGTTTGTCTTCTGGTATTGTCCCTGAGAATTTATATATTGAAATAAGTATTTATTTTGAATTAATTTCCTTTCAGTACTTCTTTATAGTATCAGTAAAGAATTATTTTTAAAACTGTGTGTAAGTAGACTATCATCTCTGAGTACCCTTTAAGGTTTATAAAGGAGTATTATAAAATATTTGTTATAATAAAGAGGTGCCAGGTTTGATAGGGTTGAGAACTGCTGGTCTGTGCTGCATACTTAGATGTTTAAAAATGATGGCATAATCAAGGATCAGAATGAGTGGTAGACATTTCTAGTGATGTGGGAAGTTAGGAAAAGGAGAGATTATCATGGATTTGGGTAGTCATGGAATGTTTGAGGAGGAGAGGATGTTGGAGGGGATCTTGCATACTGAGGATCAGGCACTATGATAGACCCTTGGTGTGTTCTCTCATGAAAAAAACAAAAGGATGATGAGACTTGTCAGAGAGATGGAGAAAGCAATTTCTAGGTATATTGTTGTTTAGTAACTTAGTTGTGTCTGGCTCTTTGCGACCCCGTGGACTGTAGCCCTCCAGGCTCCTCTGTCCATGAGATTTCCCAGGCAAGAATACTGGAGCAGGTAGTTGTTCCCTTCTCCAGGGGATCTTCCCAACCCACATCTGCTGCATTAGCAGGCAGATTCTTTCCACTGAGCCACCCGGGAAGCCCTTTTCTAGGTATAGTAAAGCATACAGTTAAAGTTGCAAGGGCCCCAGGAAATTGTAAGGGTGGTGTCAACCTTTGGTGTTCATGGATGGGTTCCAGGGAATTCCATCTTGCATATCTTTCTGCAGGAGAACTGGGTTTATAGTTCTCATCGAATTCTGAAAGTGGTCTATCACCCCTAGGAAGTTAAGGCCTACTGATATAGCCAAATCTTATGCTCAGAGGCTTTGCGCAAGGTTATACAGCTAGTCAGTGACAGAGATGGGGCCTGAATCGCGGGTCATTTCATCTGTAGTTTCTTGCTCATTTCACCACGCTCAGTTGAACAACATGAATAAAAGCAGAGCAGGTTTAAGGATTATGTTACCATTTTATAGTAATTGGCGTAAAAAGGCACAACTGGCTTGGGGTCAGTAGTCGATTTTCATAGGAGTTGCAGAAGGATGCACTTTACTTTGGCTCCTCAAAGTGAGCTAATACTTTACTTTTTTCTAATTGAAATATGCTGCCACTCACCAAAATAGCTTCCTCAACTGGAGGCAAGCTCCTGGAGAAAAATTATTCTCCATGAGGCCGTTTCTGCAGTTCCTTTCCAGTTGGCACTGTTTTTCTGACCGGCAGTGGCCTCCCGTTTCCTGCCAAATCAAATGAAAACTACTTCGCCTGATCTGTCAGATCATGTACTACTGTGGCCTGTACTGCTGCGGCGAGTACTCTGTGCCCCAGTCAGGCGAGTGTCCTTATTATTCGCACTCATTCCTCTCCTAGAGTCTTTTCATTCCTCTCTTCATGTGGTTCCCCAGCCCAGAATGACCTCTGTCCTTTCCCTTTGTTTCCAGATCCCCAACATAAGGTCCAGCTTAAGTCTAATCTCCACAAAGCTTCCCTGTGTAACTGTGGACCATTTTGCACTTGCTCTGAACTGCTATCACATTAATTGCTTGCACTGTGCACCACAGGACTTAGGTATTTCTACAGACTCTTCATTGGAAAGAAGGTCGAGTGGTCACTTTGGAAATGGGGCTCCAGGAAATCCAGGGTGGGACTCAGGGCACCCCCATCCCTGCTTCAGCCAGAGCAATTCCACTGTAGTGTTTACTCCACTTTAGTGGGAAGTCTTCACTAGTGTTTATTTGATGAAATGGGTTAGCTGCCCCTTTCTCCTGCAAACAAAGTTTGAAAAACACTGGATATATCTTGTGTGCTGATGACCTCATAACTGTTAACTCATAATGAGCAGGGGCCAGGAGACTTATACTGCCTTGGACTTAATACTGCCACTCCCAGGCAACTGGTGCCATTTGAGCACAAAACAGACATGTAGGAAATGATTTTGTGATTACATTAGTCCAATTTGGGGATAGGCGATAATGAATAGCATTACTAAAAAATTATCTTAATGAAGAACTCAGAATACTTCTGGGTTGATCATTGAGAAATAAACCAAAATTGTGGATTTATTTCCCCTCTTTTGAAGAAGTCAAATACTATTTAAAGCTGTTCAGTTTACATATGCATACTGAAGAGAAACCTCAGTATTGGCATTCTCTACTCTCCTAAAATTTAGCCAGACTGAAATATCGCAAGCATGTGCTTTAGTTGCTATAGTGTTATCCAACTGACTTGTAGAGTCACGTGCAATATACCAGATAACCTACAAAAATTACATCTAAAATTGATGGCCATAATGATCAAAACTGGAAAATACCAGTCTTTCAGACCAGTTATTTCCGCTTTCTCGTATCAAATCAATGATAGAAACTAATAAAAACCTGGGTATTTAAATCAATGGTGCTATCAACTTGTTAATACTCTTTTGTTTTTGTTTTGTTTTCCCTGCTCTCTGCCTGGTTCATTGCCTTCACCTGCAGGTGTACTTTGTTGTCGGCTTCCAAAGATTACTAACTCTTTCTGTATCATTAAAATTGAACTGCCTTGACTATTCTGCTACCCTTACTGCTGCTCCCATTATTGCCTTCTTCAGCAAAATCAGGCTTTCCGAAGCCAAAGAATAACAAGAAATAAACACCATTTTAGAAGCCTTGCCACCATGAAACTTAAGCAAAGTGTGCTCACCATTATTTTGCTGCCTATCCACCTGTTAATAACAATATACAGTGCCCTTATATTTATTCCATGGTATTTTCTTACCAATGCTAAGAAGAAAAACGCTATGGCAAAGAGAATAAAAGCTAAGCCCACCTCAGACAAACCTGGAAGTCCCTACCGTTCTGTCACGCACTTCGACTCGCTAGCTGTCATAGACATCCCCGGAGCAGACACCCTGGATAAATTATTCGATCATGCTGTCTCCAAGTTTGGGAAGAAGGAGAGCCTGGGAACCAGGGAAGTCCTAAGTGAAGAAAATGAGATGCAGCCAAATGGAAAGGTTTTTAAGAAGGTAAAGCATTTGGGGGCTTTCTTTCTTTCTTTTCTTTCTTTTTTTTTTTTTTAGGGGAAGGTACACTTGAGTATAAATCAAGTGCATTTAGAACATGCTAACATTTTATTACAGTGACTGTAACTAATTCTCCAAGCCCTTAAGTGAATATACAGATGCTAGGAATACCTTTAGCATCTGTATATTCACTTAAGGGCAATTTTGAATTCTCCCCATTGAATAGTATTTTAATTGCTTGTTTGAGTACATATGCTAATATTACCCCATCTCTCACTCTAACAGTTAATTCTTGGGAGTTATAAATGGTTGAACTATCTCGAAGTGAACCGCAGAGTGAATAACTTCGGTAGTGGACTCACTGCACTGGGCCTGAAGCCAAAGAGCACCATTGCCATTTTCTGTGAGACCAGGGCTGAATGGATGATTGCGGCACAGACCTGCTTTAAGTACAACTTTCCTCGTAAGTGCCTAGGGGTTTTGGAGGGAGAGAGTGGGCTGTGCTTACACGTGAAACTGTCCTCAGATCCTCTGGTCTTCCAAGCAAGTGTTAAGCTAGAACCTGTTGACCTTGCGAATCTTAACTGATGAATTTGTGCCCACTTTGTGGCCCTTGCAGTATTTTCCGGTTTCTTTAGGTTTAGAGGGTTAGAATCCTGAGAATTTGTAAGACACATTTGTGACTGCCAGGAAGTTTGAGGCAAGGTGGAAGGGTAAGAGCAGAGACTATGAAATCAAATTAGATTATAAAATATATTCGTGTCTGTGAGTCTACCATGAAAAGTTGGCTGAAATAATATATCTAAGAAATGTTTATCATTTAATGTTTGTGTTTACTTTTTTATTATGTAGTTGTGACTTTATATGCCACCCTTGGCAGAGAAGCTGTAGTTCATGGGTTAAATGAATCTGAGGCTACCTATCTGATTACTAGTGTTGAACTTCTGGAGAGTAAACTTAAGGTAAATATGACATTTTTCTTTTAATTGATGGTAGCATTTGACAGCATAGGGAAATATTCAGTAATGAAGTTGATTGCAGGCCCATATTTAATAGCTGGATTTTCTTTCTGTTCAACAGACTGCATTGGTAGATATCAACTGTGTTAAACATATCATTTATGTGGACAATAAGACTATCAATAAAGCAGAATACCCTGAAGGATTTGAGATTCATAGCATGCAATCAGTAGAAGAGTTGGGATCCAAGCCAGAAAACTGTAAGTAAAGCAAACGAATTTATTAATCGATTCAAGGCTTACTATTCCAGTAGATTAAAGAAATAATACAAGTGAAAACTGTTAAGTTCTCTGATTTAAAAAAAGGTTTGTATAACTCAATAAAAAGTAACTTTAAAAATGGTTAAAAACTATCAAGACCATATAATATTAAGATTTTCTCGCTCTCCTCAAAAAGTTTACCACTGTTTGAAAATTTACTAAATTACTGAGAAGTATTCAATGGTTCAGGGCTTCCCTGGTGGCTCAAATGGGAAGAATCCGTCTGCAGTGCAGGAGACCCGGGTTCCATCCCTGGGTTCGGAAGGTCCCTGGAGAAGGGAGTGGCTACCCATTCTAGTATTCTTGCCTGGAGAATTCCATGGACAGAGGAGCCTGGCAAACTACAGTCCATGGGGTTGAAGAGAGTTGGACACAACCAAGCATGCATGCATTCAGTGATTCAGATTTATGGCAGCTGCTGCCAAACATTCTTTCCTTTAACCTTCCAATCTGAACCTCATATAAGGGACAGATCTCAGGCCTTCCATTCAGTAAAATTTTCCTTTATTTTTTTTTTAATGCTAATGCTACTGATTTTAATCATATCTCTGAGGATACAAACCATAAATAAAACCATACTTGGATTTATTCTACCACCGATATGGTAGTTGATATTCCCTTTGAAATAAGTGTGTCATATCAAAATGTCAGTTGGTCATCAGGTCAGAGAGGGTTGAACAGTTGAAATACTCTTTAAATTGTTTTCTTTCACACGTTTAATGAGAAGATCACAATACTCTGCTAGATGACAAAGCCGAATCTTTTATAACAGGCAGTCAGCATGCCTGCCCTTTGCTCTTAGGAAAAGTATTTTCTTTATTGTACTGGACAGTGAGCATGCCTATTCCTTGCTCCAGAGGGAGACACTTTTTCTATCTTCCAAGGCTGTTCACTGTGAAATCATCCTTGAAAAGATAGTCTAGAATAAAGTCTCACAAGATGTGCAGAAACTCAACAGACCCATGGAGAGTTGTCTCAACACCAGGTTGACACTGCAAGATTGGGATACAATTGACTGAGAAGTCCTGATTGGTTGGGATTTGTTGGCATAAAACTATGGGAGGTAGGGGTCCTCATAATTTTGTGTGAGTCATAACGTTATATGCCACATATCCCACCTAGTCTACTCATCTTTACCTTCTTTTATTGTATTTTACAAATTCATCCGTCCATAAATTATTAGGAGGAAAAAAGGTCCTCACAGCAGACAGTTTGAGAAGCACGACTCTAGCAGACAGGTTAGCAAGCTTCAACTTGCATCTGTTTCTCTAAATGAAGTTGGATTGGAACATAGTCACATCCATTTGTTTAACAACTGCCTATGTTTTCCTTCACTCTCCTGTAACAATCCTGGGTAGCTTTGGGAGAGAGACCATATGACCCTCCACGTTTAAAATATTTACTCGATGATCCTTCACAATGACAGTTGGCTGATCCCTGCTCAAGACAGCTGACTGTAATCTGTTGGGAAGACCTCTCTGTTTCCCCCAATCGTTCAACAAGCAGAGACAGCACTGGGACTCAGGATGCAAGATGATTAAACATTCCTACCTGCAGGCAGATGGCAAGAAGAAACAAAGTTTAGAAACTGTCTAGATATTACCTTTGGTGGGAAATGAAGGGCATCTAAGCCCCTCTAAATTGTCTCTTTTTCTTGGTTTCCTAAAATTCCTGTCTGATTTTGATTAAAAAGAATTGAAGTATGCTCTGACCCTGATAGGGAAAAAAGCGTTAATTCTGAAAGACCCAAAAGAATCCCCAATCCAGGCACATACCAAATATTCTAACTACAGGCATGAGTGAGTGAGTGAGTGAGTGAGTGAGTGAGTGTGTGTGTGTGTGTGTGTGTGTGTGTGTGTGTGTAGCAGAGAGAGAAACAATTTCCTGTTACAGTTTTTATGTCACTGTACTTTCAGTAGTTTCAAGAAATTATTTCCTATATAGATTTCAAGAAGAAACCATGAAAACACAGACATCATTTTGGTTTGATGTCCTTTGGATTTTACTTGCTATTTGGAATCTAATTAAAATATGTTAAATGTATAATGGTTATCTAATTGTTATCTTACTCAACATCCATGGTTCAATTATTTTTTAAAATAAAATTATTTTTCTAAAAACTTGAAAAAAATCAAGTCCAGTTGGTTTTCAATCAGGAGTGGGTATGAGTGTTACCTGTGGAGCCTGTGATCCATTCCAGACATACAAAACCAGAATTTTCAGAGCTGGGGTCCAGAGATAGTATTTTATTTAAGTTCCACAGGCGATTCTTATGCCCACCAGTGGTTAAGAACCAAAATCTAGTCCAACCATTTCATTTTAGACCTGAGAAAACTGAGGCTTGAGGAGCTCATACATAGTACTCTATTGTCCTAATTCTCCAGATCTTAGATATCTTTCCACAACAAAACCCTGTAAGCAGCACTGTGGAGGGGGATTAGGCTAAACATTCAGAAAATGGGCCAAATTAAGTTTGAAGTTCTCACTGCAGGTAACTAGAATTGGATAACCATTTTCTTGTTGATTATCAATAGGGAGTATTTGTTTTAAATGGTTTATCATTACACCAGAATCTAAAAGTCTTAGCTTTGTTTAACAATTTAACTTTTAAACTAAAGGAAATGTGCTTTTTCATTCGTTTAGTGAGCGTTTCTCCAAATAGACCAACTCCTTCAGACTTGGCTATTGTCATGTATACCAGTGGATCTACTGGCCGCCCTAAGGGAGTCATGATGCACCATAGCAATTTGATAGCTGGAATGACTGGCCAGTGTGAGAGAATTCCTGGGCTGGGGTAAGAGAAACTTATCAAATGTTCTTAGAACTCATGTTTGACATTCTCTAAACTCAGGCTATAGTGAAACAATAATTGATGTTTCTAATTTACAGTGTCTTTTTCAGAATGGCTAGAATCTCTCTCTTGCTTTGTTTTAGACCAAAGGATACGTATATCGGCTACCTGCCTTTGGCTCATGTGCTTGAGTTGACAGCAGAGATCTCTTGCTTTACCTATGGCTGTAGGATTGGATATTCTTCTCCACTTACACTCTCTGACCAGGTGACAAGCTTTTCAGTCTGTTGACATGATCATATTAAGTTAGCGTTTGGCTGAGAACAGTTGACTAAAACATGAAATATTTTAATTCAGCTAAAACTTTTTCCTTGGCTTCAAAAGTAGCTCCCATGAGCAGGATGTTGCTATAGAAAATAACCTTGAAGATTTGTTAGCATTGCTTTATCTATATATTTTTAAATTATTTTGAGACTGATAATTACTTTCATTGTCTTCAGTATTTTACCAACCAAAATGTTACCAAGATAGTATTTCTATATCATGCTAGTTGATATTCATAGAGATGACTTTGAGATGTGGCTTTGCCTTTTGGCTGATCAAAGAAAGTTAAAATTTTTTTCAGTTTTGTTTTAGTGTTTGATCTACCTTAGTTTAGGTTTTTTCACCTTTTTTTGTTTTTGTTTGAAAATGATGGTCTGTACTATGTGTGATATGTTATTAATAAAAATGCTCAGTTTATACCCCATTTTCTTTTTTCCTGGATCAGAGTTTCTCCTGTAAGAAAGACTGAAATGTGCTAGAAGAAATCATCTACCGGACAAAACACTAATGTCCTCATACCTCAGACTTGTATGTTATGATAGTTGGAACAGCTAACTCACAGAGCAGTAGAGAGCAAATTCCATGTGTGAATGTCTGTCTTTGCTCTTGCTGAAACTTAAATTATAATCTTTTTTCTGCTAAGCTTTCTTTCCTTGATCCCATTTACTTTTTGTTTACTCTAGTCCAGCAAAATTAAAAAGGGAAGCAAAGGAGACTGCACTGTACTGAAGCCCACGCTCATGGCCGCTGTCCCGGTGAGTATAGCATGTCAGTGTCATCCATGGCTGGCGCTTGGACTTTTAAAAAAGTAACCCTCTTAAATATTTGTCAACATTTTAAAACAATTTTACTTTATGAAAATTACAGTAAAATGTGTCCCTTAAAATCTTAGATAAGCGTCGGGAAAAGATGAAGTGGCAAACTTCTAAAGTGGATGCCTGTAAGGGTTCGCTGATTCTTGAAAATTAAGTGATGAAACTGACCTAGCTCAAATTACCTAGTCTGAGAATTGGTCATAATATTTTAAAGATAGACGACACTCCAAAGATCATTTAGTTCAGTCACTTCATTTAAAAATGAGGCAACCGAGGCCATCCTAGAGAACTGGGGCAGTGTATCCAAGGTCACAGAGCTGGTTCATGGCAGAGCTGAATCTAGAATCCAAGCCTTGCTGACCCTTATGCAGCTAAAGATTAAGGAAACTGTCATATGAGAGAACTCCCAGAGAAAAAAAGTTGAATTCTCAGTTCAGTTCAGTTACTCAGTCGTGTCTGAGACTTTGCGACCCCATGGACTGCAGCATGCCAGGCTTCCCTGTCCCATCACCAACTCCCAGAGCTTGCTCAAACTCCTGTCCATAGAGTAGGTGAGCCCATCCAACCATCTTGTCCTCTGTCATCCCCTTCTCTTCCTGCCTTCAGTCTTTCTCAGCATCAGGGTCTTTTCCAATGAGTCAGCTCGTCACATCAGATTGAATTTAGATATTCAAAATCTTTCTGTGAAATATTGCCTTTCATAAAAATAAGATGTCACATTTTATAGCCTTGTAATAATAAATTATTAAATATTTAACAATGTTTCTAACTTGTATAGTCAAATATATTCTAGCACTTTAGGCTTTAGAAACTCCAGTGGGAGTATCACTACTGCTTGTATTATGATCAGACTTTACATCTTATCCTATTATCTTTCTAAGAATTATTTTTGCATATGCATATTTTTGCATATGGAAAGCCGTGATTAGATAATGTGTTCAGTCCAAGTTTTTCTAAGAATTACAGATGGAAGATAATTTTTTTAACCTTCAAATTACCAAAATAACCAAAGTATTAGATGAGAATAGCATTTGCTTTTTTATTTAGAGGTGCTGTAGAATTCAGCAAGTTTACAAACTGAAAGGAGAGTCTTCTGATTAAGAGCATAATAAAATACCGATAATAGGCTTCACAGTACTTAACTATGTTCCAGACACTGTGCTAAGTGGTTTAGATGGATCATCTCACTTAATCTTCCCTAAGACTCTGCTGTTGCTGCTGCTGCTAAGTCACTTCAGTTGTGTCCGACTCTGCTAGGTGGGTCCTTTTATAAAGAAAAAAAAAAAAAAACTTGCCAAAGGTCACAGAGCCCATAGGTGGTAATTAAAACTTGAACTGTGATGGCAGAGACTTCTTAACCACTGTGGCTGTCTATTTAGGATTGTCTTTGGGAAACAGTATGTTGGCTTTATTACCCAGGAGTTCTTAGGAAACAGTATCAGAGGACATAATTAGGGAGGGGAAGGACCGAGGAGTCTAGGAAATAATGTCTGAATTGAGGCCTGAAAGNAGAGACTTCTTAACCACTGTGGCTGTCTATTTAGGATTGTCTTTGGGAAACAGTATGTTGGCTTTATTACCCAGGAGTTCTTAGGAAACAGTATCAGAGGACATAATTAGGGAGGGGAAGGACCGAGGAGTCTAGGAAATAATGTCTGAATTGAGGCCTGAAAGATAAACAAGAGTTAGCTGATATGCTGTGGATCTTTTAATTACCTGTTTTTCATTCTTTATTTTGTGTCTTGGGAGACTAACTCCAGGAGGATTTGCATGTGTTCTGATTTCTAGTGGGGCTTAGCCGCTTGTTGGTGCTCATGAGAGATCAGAGGACGGAGAAAGAGGTCTGCCTATTTACTCACTTTGACTCTTGCCTGCTAAGCTGCCATTTTTGGTAGTTGTTGCCAGTGCTCATTGGACAGTCTCTTTCCTATTGGCTCTAACCAGGTCTTTCCCATGGCAATGGTCCTCCACCAGATTCCAGTAATACTTCTCTCCTCTCACTTCTTTAGACCTAGAGATAGTAAAGCATCTCCTATGTTGCTAGTTCACTGATGCTTCACCATACCTTATTGGTTCCCTTCCAACTCCTCTTTAAATAAGCCTTTAAAAAACCTTTTTATTGAGAATTGTTTATGATAGATTCTATTTTCTCAGTTTCTTTCCTGAGTCAGAATAAAAGATACATTTAGTATTGTAATATTCACATAGATGATGAGAATTCACAGTAAATCACTACTTATAAGTAATGACTATTGAATGTCATGTGATATTATTAGGTCGAGTTAAAGCGTGACTGAATGTGCTAACAATAAACCCTGCCAGTGTGTTGCAACTCTTTTGAGTTCTTTACTTATTAAGGCCTTTCTCTATCTATGATTGGTATCTAGTGTTGGAAGTAGTGGTGAAAGTAGTTCTCACACATCTGTCACACTCCATATGTTCTTTTCCACCCAACAGTATTTTTTTAATGACTTATACATGATTTCGGAGTTGACCATCTGGTGATGTCCATGGGTGTTTAATATGACCAGTGCATTCTCTTGGCAAAACTCTATTAGCCTTTGCCCTGCTTCATTCCATAGTCCAAGGCCAAATTTGCCTGTTACCCCAAGTGTTTCTTGACTTCTTACTTTTGCATTCCAGTCCCCTGTAATGAAAAGGACATCTTTTGGGGGTGTTAGTTCTAAAAGGNTCCCGACCTTCAACGTGGGATAGCTCCTCTAGGCCCTCCTGCGCCTGCGCAGCCACAGCTCCTTGGATAGTAAGAACATTAGGATTATATTCAACACTGTTGGATGTTTTAGTGCTATTTGAGAACAAGTCAATATATTTAAAAGAAAAGAAATATTTTAAAGTTATTTTTATGTGACATGTGGATGAATTATTTATACTTTCAGTTCAAATCAGTTCAGTCGCTCAGTCATGTCTGACTGTGACTCCATGGACTGCAGCATGCCAGGCCTCCCTGTCCATCACCANTTTAAAGTTATTTTTATGTGACATGTGGATGAATTATTTATACTTTCAGTTCAAATCAGTTCAGTCGCTCAGTCATGTCTGACTGTGACTCCATGGACTGCAGCATGCCAGGCCTCCCTGTCCATCACCAATCCTGGAGCTTGCTCAAACTCATGTCCATTGAGTCGGTGATGCCATCCAATCATCTCATTCTCTGTCGTCCCCATCTCCTTCTGCTTTCAGTCTTTCCCAGCATCAGGTTTTTTTTCCAGTGAGTCAGTTCTTCCCATCAGGTGGCCAAAGTATTGGAGCTTCAGCTTCAGCATCAGTCCCTCCAATGGATATTCAGGACTGATTTCTTTTAGGATGGACTGGTTTGATCTCCTTGCAGTCCAGGGGACTCTCAAGAGTCTTTTCCAACACCAAAGTTCAAAAGCATCAATTTAGTCAATCTTCCATTTAATAGATTTATTAATTGGCCACACCATGTGGCTTTCAGGATCTTAGTTTCCCAACCAGGGATTGAATTCAGGGCCATGGCAGTGAAAGCACTGAGTCCTAACCCCTGGACCTCCAGGGAATTCTTGTAAGAAATTTTAGATAAAGTTAGTGTATAGCAGTGAAGAAACCTTTATACTTGCTCTTAGTGTTTTTGAAATGGTAAACAAGTTAGTGAAATTAATTCTTTAATAAAGTAAATATTTCCATCATGCTAAAGACATTAAGATTTTGTAAATAGAGTATTTTCGACTAAAGGCTATCTCAGTGTTTGTGTAGTTCTTTTCATGTTATTTAATATGTTGCTTACCTTTCAGGAAATCATGGATAGAATTTATAAGAATGTTATGAGCAAAGTCCAAGAGATGAATTATATTCAGAAAACTCTGTTCAAGATAGGGTATGATTACAAATTGGAACAGATTAAAAAGGGATATGATGCACCACTTTGCAATCTGTAAGTATATTTCACAGACTGTAGTTTGAGCCTTTAAATCTTTTTGTGTTTTAATATCTGGAAGATGAATGAGGAAATGACAAGTTAATTTAGTTTGAGCATCGCCACCATGATCATAACATTGATTTCTCTCTTCTAAGCTTTGTTGCTTATATAGCAAGCAGAGGACCTTGAACTCTAATCTTGGCAATTTAACAAATTTTAATAATTGGTGTACATATTTAAGATATAATTATAAAATTTGGTCTCATGAAGAAAAACTGGAGTAGACTTTTTCTCAAGATAGTTGAGAAAAAAGTGATCTAACTAAAAAAGTGATTTTCAATATTTATTTTGTGTGAAGGTTTCTGAATGGTTACTTGAAATGTAGTGCTGGGGATTCAAGATGAGGAAGCATTTTTCACTGGAAGGGAAATAAGATAGATGACAAAATGTTCCAAAGATAACCTCACGGTTTTTCCTTTGACATCATCCTTTTCTTTCATTTGCTGTGCTAAGTCACTTCAGTCATGTCCAACTCTGTGCGACCCCATAGACGGCAGCCCACCAGGCTCCCCTGTCCCTGGGATTCTCCAGGCAAGAGCACTGGAATGGGTTGCCATTTCCTTCTCCAATGCATGAAAGTGAAAAGTGAGTGTCGCTCAGTCGTATCCGACTCTTAGCGACCCCATGGACTGCAGCCCACCAGGCTCCTCCATCCATAGGATTTTCCAGGCAAGAGTACTGGAGTGGGGTGCCATTGCCTTCTCCGTTTCTTTCATTTACTATGTGTCAAAGCAGTTTCCCAACACTGTACAGTTTTCTTTTTGCATTTTTCAGAGTGTTTCTAGCATTTTTGAAGGTGTTACTAGTTGTTGCTTTGATCACCTCTCATTATCACATCGGTCCCAAAATTTAGATGTTCAACCAAAGTTGAGACATCTTTTCCAGAGGCTCTGGATTATGCTGCTTGTTGCATCACCAAGAATAATCTATGCATGCATTAAAATATAGGTAGCCAGTGGAAATTTGCTGTGTGACATGGAGAGCTCAACCTAGTGCTCTGTGACCACATCGAGGGGTGGGATGGGATAGGAGATGGGACTGAGGCTCAAAAGGGGAGGGGACATATATATACCTGTGGCTGATTCATGTTGATATATGGCAGAAACCAGCACAGTATTGTAAAGCAATTATCTTCCAATAAAAGATTAAAAAAAATCATTTATCGCCCCTTTTTATCAAGGATACTGTTTAAAAAAGTGAAGGCTCTGCTGGGAGGCAACGTCCGTATGATGCTGTCTGGTGGAGCACCCCTGTCTCCGCAGACACAGCGATTCATGAATGTCTGCTTCTGCTGCCCAGTTGGTCAGGGTTATGGATTAACAGAAACGTGTGGTGCTGGGACGGTTACTGAAGGTAAGTTGTTTTTTTTTAAATTAAAATTTATTGAAGTATAGTTGCTTTACAATGTTGTGTTTGAACGTAAGCATTTTTAACATGGCAAATAATTATATAATTATAATTGCTGTCGGGAACCGTGGTGACTTTATACTTCTTAAGTAATATTGGATTCAGTGCAAATCTACATATTTTGGTTTTAGAAACTTCTAGTTGAGTCATGTGTACCCTTTATTTGTAAGCCTCATAAGTATTTATGACACATTGTCAGTCCTCAAAGTTCTGTCGCCCTGGTCTCGTAATCTCTCTCTAAAATGATCACTTCTTCAGAGCACTGCGCTCTTGGATTAGGTATCACCTTTTTTTTTTTCCTCCCAGCTTTCTTTTTTTATTAATTGTTATTGGAGTAGAGTTGCTTTATGATGTTGTGTTAGTTTCTGCTTTTACACTTTTGTGCTCCCTCTTGAACCTGTGTTCCTATCCTGACTTCTTGTTTGCTTTCTTTTCTGTTGTTTTCAACAGCCTACAGCAGAGTTTCTCAACTTCAGCACTGTTGAGATTTTGAACCAGATAATTCTTTATTGTTGGGACTGCTCCTGCATGTTGTAGGATGTTTAGCTGCTACGTAGCCGCCAGATGATGTGACAATGAATTATATCTTTAGTTGTTGCCAAGTATCCCTGGGTTGTGAAACAATGGAGTAGAGTAATTCTTTCACTTTAAACTCCTGTCCAAAGTCAATGCCATTGTCCAAAACCATCTGTCCATTGCAAGATTGTGTATCACAGTGTTATTCAGTTCAGTTCAGTTGCTCAGTCGTGTCCGATTCTTTGTGACCCCATGGACTGTAGCACACCAGGCTTCCCTGGCCATCACCAACTCTCGGAGCTTGCCCAAACTCATGTCTGTCGAGTCAGTGATAAAACCATTCAGGGCATTAGCTTTGAAGTCATTGGATTGTTTACTTTTACTATCTTTACATTTCACTCGATCTCCCCATTTTTTTCATTGGATTGCTCCCTCCCCTGGCTGCCACCTTTGGCATCTCAGCTTTTATTCCTTCACCATGTGTCTTTCAGCTGCTGTGTCTGCCTCTGTTATATCACTTCTGATTCATCCTGTATTCTTCTGTTAGACATGTCCACCTCAAACACTGCTCATACCTGGTGAACCTAGATTTCAAGCATCTCTAACCTGGCACCATTGTACCCGTTCATCATTATTCCCCACCTGTGTGTACACCTGGGTTCTTTTCTGCAGACAAGGCAATCTTCTTACTCTGTCTTGTATTTTCTGTTCCCTTCTCTTGGAATGCCCCCTTTGGCTGTCTGGTCCCAGCCTTCTTCTCACGTGCAACTCTTCAATTAAATCTTTCCCAGCCATTTCATTTTATGTTGATCTTTCTAGCCTCCAAGGGGCTGGTATGCTCACCTTCAGAACCATGCAGTTTACTATTTAAATGTGCTCCAAATTATTTAATGTGCTTTTCTCTCCAGGTAGTTTGTTTGTAAGCTTGGTGAAGGCAGGGTCTCCTTACCTTTAATGTGTTTTTCTCACAGTGTTTAATGTAATGCTAAGGTACATAATAAGTTGTCCATAAATACTTGAGTAATGCACTCAATAATCACATACTACAAAAGGACAGTATCATTAGTGAAATGTCATGCACTAATTAATATCCTTGTTACTCTTTTCCTTATAGTTACAGACTATACCACTGGCAGAGTTGGGGCCCCTCTTATTTGCTGTGAAATTAAGCTAAAAGACTGGCAGGAAGGTAAGCATTTTATGACAAACTCTAGTGTTTCTAGAAATGCTGAAAATCACCATGAGCCTCTAGACTTCCATTTTTTTTTAAGTGTTAGATTGTCAGTGGTAGCAAGCGAGTCTTTGCTTTTGCTTGTTTTTTTGTGCTTTTTCTTCAATAACATCATTAGGTTCCCAATAGATAAAGAAAATCTCTAGAATCTAGGCATCAACTTGGGAATGCTTGATGGATGGTAAAGAGGAAAACGTTCTTAATGGGGCGTTCCCTGGGTTCAGAGAAGGATATATTATCCTATCCTTTGAATCTCGAGGTTGCTAGTGAGTATATTTGGGCTGAGAAATGAAACCGCAGATTTTCAGGGGATACAGTGACCAATCACACACACATTCCCCCAACTTCTTAGCTCTTGATCCCAGCAAACATCTTTATAGTTGAGAATCCACTGTCTAGCTTTGTATAGTTTAATTTTTATAAGTAACTGTAGAAGGTGAACCACTTAGAGGAGACCTGTGCTTTACAGACATTAGTGATAATCCTTTCCTATAAATCAGCTGAAGGCAAAAGTAAGGCAGTCTTCCTGTGATGAAATTGTGAAAAAACATTAAGCATATTCATTAACTGCAAAATAAGGAACAACCTAGCCATGCCAGATGAAGAGTAATTAAAAAGTTTAAGATTTCCTTCTATTTTTAATTTACTGTATTTGGTATATAATATGTCAATTGAAGACCTACAACATGTTATTTTGGTACCTTTATATATTATAATATGATTGTTGCTGCAGCGACATTCAGCATCTCTATTACGTTACAGAATTGCCTTTTCTTTTTAGTGGATGGGATAGTTAAGTTTTAGTCTCTAAGCAAGTTTGATGGATATAGTACAATATTATTGTCTGGTAAAAAAAAAAAAATCAAAGCTTAACATTTAAAAAGGGAGTATTCACCCTAGGATGGAGCCATAGACTGAAATTTTCAAGGACCAGTTATCTTGTTGTACATATCCTTAGGTTGTTCAAACCCAAGAAAATGAATGGGCTTTGTCTGACATAAATCTGAAGCTTCTAAAAGTGTTCCTCCCATGTGACTTTTTAATTCTGAGCATTATCGTTGGTGCTCTATGAGCAGACCACCATTTCTTTTTAAATACCGTGTTGAAAAGCCAGTCTCATTCCCAGGTGTTTTACATCTTGGAAACAAGACTTCATTCTCCCATGGTAGTGCCTTTCCAGCTTTAGAATGAAGATTTGAAAAAATACAGGGGCTGTGTGTCTACGTATATTGGGCATCAGCATCAAAATTGCTGTATTCAGTGGGTCATTTATTAAGCAGTGGAATCAGAGAAACAAGGTATATTATAAAACTTGGAAAGAATAATTTTGCCTTTAATTTTTATTTTCTGATTTTTCTGGTACTGGGCTTTAATGTCAGTTTTGTGGGGAGTGGGTCCATGTTTGGAGTTTTCCTTGCTATGAAAGAATCTTTGCTTTATATAATACGAATGATGTTCATGCTTTACATACAGTGAGTTTTGTCATATTAAAATATTGAATTGTTTTAAATTTATAAGAGTAGCTAACAGTTGGAAAGAACTCTGCTTTTAATTCTTTTATGACCTAAAATCTAACCAGCATCTCAGTTTATCAATTCAAATCTTTGTGTATTTTCCTTAGAGTAAGCTTTGTTCAGTAATAAACAAGTAATGAGCGTGATAAAATGTTTCATTACTCATTGTCAATGATTTTGGTGTTTTCACTTCTAAAGCCATGACTGGCCAGAGGCAAAGTGAAGAAAATAACGTTTCCCTCTCACTTCATAGCTTCTCTGGTGGCTCAGGTGATAAAGAGGCTGCCTGCACTGCAGGAGACCCAGGTTCGATCCCTGGGTCAGGAGGATCCCCTGGAGAAGGGAATGGCTACCCACTCCAGTATTCTTGCCTGGAGAATTCCATGGACAGAGGAGCCTGGTGGGCTGCAGTCCCTGGGGTTGCAAAGAGTTGGGCATGACTGAGCGACTACCACTGTCTTACTTCATGGTGTTGCCTTTGAGAGCACTTTCAAACTGCTCTCTCTGATTAAAACAATATATTTGAAACACATTTGATCTCAACATATTAATAATTTATTTATAACAACTTCAAATATTATCCTACTTGGGGGTGATTTTATTTTAGTATATGTCTGTGAACCCTCA
The DNA here is from genome assembly GCA_006410615.1 of Neotragus moschatus. Taxonomy (NCBI): domain Eukaryota; kingdom Metazoa; phylum Chordata; class Mammalia; order Artiodactyla; family Bovidae; genus Neotragus; species Neotragus moschatus. Next base: position 256,113 of record SJYA01003408.1, read on the forward strand.
TGCTGTCTGTGAGGCTTTAACGATGTTCTGAGTGTGAAATTTTATGGCCCTGGGAAAGTTTCAAATGGGTTGGTACTTCTGCAGTCACAGCCACCCTCTATCCTCACACAAATCTCAGTAAATATTAACTAGTATGCTCCTGTAGAGTGAAGTAAAATTTGACCAGCACAAAATATTAGCAAAGGCTGTTTAAGAATTAATGCAAGTAAATTTTGTTTTGGAACAGTAACTAAATAGCTTTTATGACCTCCAGGCGGTTATACAATTCATGACAAGCCAAACCCCAGAGGTGAAATCGTAATTGGTGGAAAGAATATCTCCATGGGATATTTTAAAAATGAGGAGAAAACAGCTGAGGATTATTCTGTGGATGAAAATGGCCAAAGGTGGTTTTGCACTGGTGATATTGGAGAATTCCATCCTGATGGGTGTTTACAGATTATCGGTCAGTGTGTTCTCTTTGTGTGCTTTTCTGTAGTTTTTGCAACTTCAACAACTATGAAAGGTAATATCGGTCAAGTCATTAATAACACTGATGATGGTTCTGTTGGTTTAAACTTCAGACACGTTATTTAATTAATGTCTGTGCTTCCCCATCTGTGAAATAGGGACAGCAACACTGACCTGGCAGGGGTTTTGTTAGGATGGAATGAGTTTGTATAAAATGCTTAGAGCAGGGCAGTGACTTCACCTTAGTAAGTGGTAGTAGAAGCAACATTAGCGTGGGCAGACATAAATTTGAAGCTTCTAAAAGTGTCCCTCCTATGTGACTTTTAAAGTATGTGCATTATTGTAGGTGCTCTATGACCAAACCACCATTTCTTTTTAAATACCATGTTGAAAAGCAGGAAAATAACAGTTGCTGATGAGAAAACAAAAATTGCTCAAAAGAGGGATTTTTGGTTGTTTCTTTGTGGGGTTTTTTTTTTTTTTTTTGTCAACTACATTTGGTTACATATAACCATGGACTGCAACATACGCTATTCTAGGGCTTCCTCACCATTTACCTCCCCACCCAAGAGGCACTGTGGACACANATGACTCTACCTAGCCTAGACTCTTAGAGCAAACTTTTTGGCCAACACATCTCGGTTCTCAATGTTAATCTACTCTGAGAATGTCAGTTGGCTTGGCACTGCCTTTATTGAGCCTACTAGAATAGACTTTGAAGTTCAGAACTACTCTGAAATAGCCCTTACACTACTCACTTCAATCAGGCAAAAGTTAAAAATTTGACTAGCTAATACTGATCACAGTGTTGGGTCTCATTCAGGCCCTTCTCAAGCCATAAAATTTCCTCAGTCATATCTCCAGTGGTCCATTTAAATCTGTCTCTGGACCCATATGTGACCTGAATAGAATTAGAGATTTCCTGAGAAAAGCTGGTTCTTCACCTAGAAGTTTGATCTGCCAGGGAAATTTCCTGGAAACATAGCTTGATTTAGAACCAGTAACAACCTCATTGCCTTTTTCCCCTTGATCCTTAATTGTGCTAGAATCAAAGGTGTTGGCATGTAGAGTGGGTTCCCAGCCTATGGGTAGGGATATAAGACAACCAGATGATTAGCCACTCTGTGCCATCCTGGGCTAGCATGTTATTAGAGCACAGTCATTTTAACAATAAAAAATTGAAAAACTTTTGGTGTGCGATGTAACATTTTAGCCAGTACTTCTTTAAATAGGCATTTTCTTTTTAACTGATGTGTGTGAGCAGGCATTCTACATAACAAGATTTTAGAAGTATCTTTATAACTAAAGGTTAAGGCAGTGGGATGCAGAGGAAATCAGAATTGTACATACCTGTGCTGTGGGTAAGCTAACATGCTTCATGACTTACAGACCGCAAGAAAGACCTGGTGAAGTTACAAGCCGGAGAATATGTGTCTCTCGGGAAAGTAGAAGCTGCACTGAAGAACTGTCCACTTATTGATAACATCTGTGCTTTTGCCAAAAGGTAATTTTAAAGTCGAAGTTGTTTCATATACTTACAGTAACAGGATAATTGGCAAAATATTGATACAATCATAGGGGAAACATTAAACTTTCAGAGTTGGGAATGTTATACATTTTATGAAAGTTCTTGAATTCAACAGCTTAAAGGTCATTTGAGATAATTCAGACATTTAAACCATTTATGGACCACCTACAACGTCTTGCCATGCCACAGCAGTTATTTGGTTTGACATCCATAACAACTGAAACTTAGCATAAGTAATTTTCCTAGGAAGGTAACTAGCTAGTTAAGTTTTCCTTGCTAGTATATGTTTTCTAAATAAAAGCCTGAGAGACTGAACCATTTTCTTTCTTTATATGTTAATATGGTTTATTTTTTTGGACTTTATTACTCCCTTTAAAAAATTTAATTGTAAAAAACATAAAAACCTAAATTTACCATCTTAACCATTCTTAATACAGTTCACTAGTGTTAAGTATACTTACATTGTTGTACAACCAATCTCCAGAACTTTTCATCGGGCAAAAATGAAACTCAGTGTCCATTAAACAACTCCACATGCCCTCCTTTCCCGCCATCCTCCCCACCCCTGTCCATTCTCCTTTCTGTTTCTGTGAATTTGACTACTCTAGATACCTTGAATAAATAGAATCATACAATGCTTGTCTTTTTGTGACTGGCTAGAATATTATTCAGCCTTAATAAGGAAGGAAATTCTGATACATACTACAGTACAGATGAACCCTGCGGGAAATTCTAAGTGAAATAATCCAGTTACAAAAAGATAAGCACCATATGATTCTGTTATCTAGAGCAGTCAAATGGCAGGATCTCCTTCTTTCTCATGGCTCAGTAATATTCCATTGTACATACACACCACATCTTTATCCGTTCATTCACTGATAGACACTTGTTTCTGTATCTTGGCTATTAGAGAATAATGCATGCAGTCCGTTACCTGGACTCTGCAGCTGTGAACATGGACCAGCTATCTCTTTGCTATCCTGTTTTCATTTCCTTTGGACTTATGCCAAGAAGTTAGATTACTGGATCACATGATAGTTCCATTTCTAATTTTTTGAGGCGCCTCCATACTGTTTTCTATAGTGCCTGCACCAATTTGCATTCCCATCAACAGTGCACAAGTGTTTCTTTTTCTTCACATCCTCCCCCAAACTTGTTATTTCTTGGCTTTTTGATAATGGCCGTTTTAACAGGTACGAGGTGATATCTTATTATGGTTTTGATTTGCATTTCCCTGGTTTTGAGCACCTTTTCATGTACCTGTTGGCCATCTGTATGTCTTCTTTGGAGAAGTGTCTATTCAGATCCCCATACCTATTTTAACTGAATATTTTTTGCTATTGAGTTATATGAGTTCTTTATATATTTTGGATATTAGCCCTGTATCAGATATGATTTTCAAATACTTTTCTCCCATTTTGCAGGTGGCCTTTTCATTTCATTGATGGCTTCCTTTGCTGTGCAGAAGCTTTTTAATTTTATATGCTCCTGCTTGCTTGTTTTTGATTTTTTTGCCTTTGCTTTTGGTGTCTGATTTAAAAAGTCATTACCACACCTATGTCAAAGAGCTTCCACCTTTGTTTTCCTCTAGGAGTTTTATGGTTTCAGGTCTTTGTCCAGTTTTTAATAGAATTATTTTTTGTTATTGAGTTGTATGAATTCTTTATACATGCTAAATATCAACCCCTTATCAGACATATCATTTGCAAATAGTTTGTCCACTTCCATAGATTGCCTTTTTATGCTCTGTTGTAACCTTTGATACACAAACAATTTTTTAATTTTTCTGGTACTCTTCATCTATTTTTTCTTTTGTTGCCTGTGCTTTTGGTATAATGTCTAAGAAAGCATTGCTGAATCCAATGTCATAAATCTTTCCCCTTGTTTTCTTCTAGGTGTTGTATTATTTTAGCTCCTACATGTTTAGGTCTTTGATCTATTTTGAGTTAATTTTCCTATGTGCTATAAGATACAGATCCAGCACCATTTGTTTTAGAGACTGTCCTTTCCCCTTTGAGTGGTCATGGTGCTCTTGTTGAAGATCATTTAACCATATATGCAAGGATTTATGCTGGACTGTATTCTATTGGTCTATCTATATGTCTGTGTTTATGGCAGTACTATGGGCTTTATTACTTCTTAATGAACTTGTAACAAGAGAAATACATATTTGGGCTGATGTGTACTTTTTTTTGTTGAATTTATGTTTTAATTTCTGTTCTGCTTTATTATCTACATTTTTAGTGACCAGTCCTATGTGATAAGTTTTGTGGTTCCTAATCAGCAAAAGTTGACACTTTTGGCACAACAGAAAGGGGTAGAAGGAACTTGGGTTGATATCTGCAATAACCCTGCCATGGAAGCTGAAATACTGAAAGAGATTAGAGAAGCTGCAAATACAAGTAAGTAAGAAAGTGTTTGTCTGCTGAAGTCGTCAAAAGTTATTTAATGAAGTCCTATGCGTTAGGCTTTTCAAGGTGTCTATTTGTTTCAATAATAAAATACAAGTTTTTTTTTTTTTTTTTTTAAAAACCCTCTTAAATGATAATGAATTTTCTGGTTGAAAGGATCTTTAAATGTTATATGGTGAAGTAACCTATCTAGTTCTTTATTGCATGTCACAGCATCCCTGCTAAGTGGTCATCTAGTCTGTGTTTGGAATGGTCTGTCTTTGATCTCATTGGGCTTCCCTGATAGCTCGGTTGGTAAAGAATATGCCTGCAGTGCAGGGGACCCCAATTCGATTCCTGGGTCGGGAAGATCCCTTGAAGAACAGAAAGGCTACCCACTCCAGTATTCTGGCCTGGAGAATTCCATGGACTATATAGTCCATGGGATCGCAAAGAGTCGGACACGACTGAGCAACTTTCACATGTGCCCTGGTGTGAATCTTTTATCATTTACTATTATGTATACTTACTTGGTGTGGGCCCTTTTAATCTAGAGATCTCTGCTCTTTGTTTCTGGGAAATATCCATTTACCTTTTGTTGTGTGTTTGCTTTCCTTTCATAGTCTTTCCCCCCTTTAAGTTTTGCGTTCATGTTTTTATCTGGGACTACTTTTATATGACTGTTGACCTTCTACATTCATCCTCTTATTTTCTTATCTATTTTTTCTTTTGTATTCTGTCTTATCCATTTTGTTTTATATTCTGGCAGATCCCTCAACTTTATCATTGCTTCAGTGTGTTGAATTTCCAGCTTCTAATATCAGAATTGAGATATTCAAGGGCTCTTTCCTGCTTTCTCCGTGTCCTTTTAGTCGCATCCAGTTGCTCTTTCCTGGGTACAGTCATCCTCTGAGGATAACTTCTATGAAATTTTCTTCTTCTGTTAATTTTTGTTTCCTCCAAGTTCCACTTTCTGCTTGCTTTGGTTAGCCTCACATACGTCTGCTGACCTTTGTCCATTCATGTTTGAGAACGAGGTACTAAAAAGCTATTTGGAAAACTTACTGGGCTTCACTGAAAAGTTATTCAAATGTTAATGTCTTGGGTAATACTGTTGCTGCAAAGAAGACTTCTCCACTCTCTTCCCTGGAGTGATATTAACCTGAGTGTCAGTATTCTGGCAGCCACAAAAGGGACTCGGGGCTGGGGTTGGGGTGCGTAGATCTTCTCACTGAATTCTTAGGTTTTCAGCTTTATTCCCTCCCTCTACTGTACCTGGTGTCCTTGAGTCCAGAGTCTCTAGTTCAGTTGGGGCCTCCCAGGTGACACTAGTGATAAACAACCCATTTGCCAATGCAGGAGACTTAAGAAATGCAGGTTTGATCCATGGGTTGGGAAGATCCGATGGAGGAAGGCATGGCAACCCCTTCCTATATTCTTGCCTGGAGAATCCCATGGACAGAGGAGCCTGGCAGGCTACAATCCATAGGGTCACACAGAACTGGACATGACTGAAGGGACTTAGCACACATGCACACCTATCTCCGGCGTGGTTGGGGACGAGCAGAGTAGGAGAGAACTGTCCTCTGAGGAGGCGGGGGTCAGCCCTCCTGTTTTCAGCGTGCCTCGCCTCTCTCTTTAGCCCCTGTAGCTTCTGTCTGTGGGCTCGGGAAGTCGGTTTGTCTCTGTCAGTGTCCTTCAACGTCAGCAGTTAGCTTTTTAGCCCATTTGCTTTTGGTCTTCTAAGATTTTGTTGAGTCCTCTCACCCACTGTGCTCTTTCTCGTGATTCTGTTCCTTTCCTGTGAGGTTAATACCTTTGTAATATAAAAAAATTATTTTCAAACTGTTTATTTTCCAGGGGAACCTGTATAAACTGTGTACTCGGCATGCTTAATTGGAAGCTGTTAACCTAGTTTAACCTGTTGCCTTCCCTCCGAAAACTGAAAATATCATTTTTCTGAGGACAGGTTACCTATATTCATTCTAAACTACTGGACAATACAGAAAATTTAAAGGAGGAAGCAAAAATCACTTGATAGTAGTTACCTTTGGATGGTGACATTACATTCTGGTATATATACTTAATGTATCAATGTCATCTACTTTCTTCTAAGTCAGTAGATATAGAATTGCATCACCATTTTTTTTTAGCTAAATAGTATTCCAGTGTAGGAGTGTCTACTTGTTAGACTTTTTCCCTCTACTGTTAAACAAATAGACCCCCACCTGTTCTCGCCTCCCAGTCAATTAATTTTCTTCTGTAATTATTTTATTAGTATGAATCCTTAGGGGTTGAATTTCCTTTTTAAAAATAATTTTATTTATTCCCTTTTGCCTGTGCTGGGTCTGTATTGCTGTGTGGGGGCTTTCTCTAGTTACAGCAAGTGGGGTCTTCTCACTTCTCTTGTTGGGGTGCATAGGCTCTCGGCACCTGGGCTTCAGTAGTTGCAGTCCCTGGTCTCTAGAGCACAGGCTTAATAGTTGTGACACACTGCTTAGTTGCTCTGAGGCATGTGGGATCTTCCCAGACCAGGGAGTGAACTTGTGTCTCCTGCATTCTTTACCACTGAGCCACCAGGGAAGCCCCAGAAATGAAATTTCTGAGTTAGGGAAAATCTGTATTTTAAAGGCTTATGGTTTACCTTAGACTTCCCAGGTGGCGTTAGGGGTAAAGAGTCTGCCTGTCAGTGCAGGAGACATGAGACGAAGGTTCTGTCCCTGGGTCGGCAAGATTCCCTGGAGCAGGGCATGACAATCCACTCCAGTATTCTTGCCTGGAGAATCCCATGGACAGAGGAGCCTGGCAGGCTGTACTCCATAGGATTGCACAGAGTCGGAAGCAACTTAGCACACATGTTTGGTTTACCTTATGTTGTGAAATAACTCCCTCTTCCCCCAGAAAAATTGGACTAGTTTATACTCCGGTTAGAGATACATGAGCGCACTTATTTCCCTAACTAGGGTACTATTAGTTTTTTTAGATACCTACTTGAGTTCCACTTTGGTTTAAATAAAGAGTTTGCAACATTTGTTAGCAAGTTGAAGTTAAAAAACTATTTCCCCCAAGAAGAACATTCTTCTAGTTAACTCTGGTCACTGTAAAATTTTAGATAACAGTTATTAACATAATCTAAAAAGTATGTTACTTTATAAGCATAAAGACAGTGGATTAATTTTTTCTTAAAGTTGGTTTTGTTAGTTATAGTATTATTGACATATCACACTTCTTATGTTAATATCACCAGGCTTCCAGAATTTTCTTTGACACAAATGTCATTTTTTTCTTTAAATGTCATATTTTAAAAACAATTTCAGTCAGTAGGCTGTTAGTCACTCTCAAAGTACTAATGGACTAGAATGTGGCTTGAAGAATTCATCATTGAATATTTAACTGTGTGAAAGCAATAATGGGGGAAGTTTTTCAGGCTGGAAAATGGAATAAAATTCTAGGACCGAATACATCTACATAACTTTCCTGTGTTTGGAATGGGCATGAAACTGAACAGTTCATGATTTGGTTAATGAACAGTAATCATGAGTTAAGTCTGTATAATTCATGAGCTTGTCTGTGCCACAAAAGATTTATTTTACTAATCTTTTGCTTCAGATTATAATTTCAGAAAGTGAAAGTGTTAGTCACTCAGTTGTGTCTGATTCTTTGTGGCCCCATGGACTGTAGCCCACCAGGCTCCTCTGTCCATGGGATTCTCCAGGCAAGAATACTGGGGTGGGTAACCATTCCCTTCTCCAGGGGATCTTCCCAACCCAGGGATAGAAGCTGGGACTCCCATTCTTTAACTTTTGAGCCACCAAAGAAGCCTGAATTTCAGAGACTAAGGCAAAAAAGTATAAAATAGTTTTGATTGGTCTCAGCTAAATCTGCCTGAAATCATGCATTGTTCATAGCAGGCCTCTTCATGTTTTAAGTGCAAGGTATTGATAAGAATGCAAAATAATTGTTTTGGGGTGATTTAACAATTATCACTGGCTAAAAAAACCTGACATTTGCTGCCACCTGCAGGTCACATTTCATAATGTCCTAGGTAATTCTGATAAAATGCCATGATGATTCAGAGAGTTAATGTGGGGTGGGAGGTGGGGGGGGGTTCAAGATTGGGAACTCATGTACACCTGAGACCTGAGACGGAAAAAAATTAAATTAAAAAATTTGTCTTTGTCTCTTCCCCTAATCTCTTTCACTTGTTGGCAACTTTTCCTTTTTATAGGGAACTGTGTGATTGCCTATTGTTCTCTATAACTTGTACTAGATAATGTTTAGGCATTTCCAAAACTGGGAAACCTCTGATGCAGCATTTAAAAAATACATATGCTTTATTTGCTTGTTTGCAATTGAAATAATACGCCTGCTTGATCTCATTGTTGTCAGTGTTTCTGAAATAGGACCTAGGTAAGTAGTGAAAGCAATACAAAATAAAAGGTTTTGGAGCCTGACCACTACTTGAGTTATTCCCTTGAAATTCAAATTTGGCCTTATTTCAGGGATCTCTGTGTAACTGAGCTGTAATGTATCATCAGAGTAAATACAGTTAATTTGAACAAGTTTTGATAGTGTTAGTCACTCAGTCATGTCCGACTCTTTGCGACCCCATAGACTGTAGCCTGCCAGGCTCTTCTGTCCATGGAATTCTCAAGGCAAGAATACTGGAGAGTGTTGCCATGCCCTCCTCCAGGGGATCTTTCTGACCCAGGGATCAAACCTGGATCTCCTGCATTGCAGATGGATTCTTTAGCATCTTAGCAACCAGGGAAGCCACCAGGGAAACAAGTTTCATATCCTTTTATTTACCTTTTTAGGCATCACTTTAGGAAGTTGGTTTTAAGTAGTTCAAAAGATACTTTTCATACTCAGCTTTATATTTTTCTCTTATTTTAATGAGAAACTCACTAATTCAACCAAGCTTTCATAAATCTTAGACTAGCCTTAGAACAAAAGCTTCATTGAATTTGAGTTCTTTGTGCCTATCACTCAAACCAAGTTATCCCTAATGTTACCTAAAGCTGTTTAGTAGTAGTTTTAAAGCATGTGGATGTTTGTGTCTTCAGAACTGCTGTTTTAAATAATAGCGTATAAAATAAAGCTCATCTGTAGATTAACATTACTGTTAGTAGTGGGCCTTCAGAATCTTAAAGACGACATAGTATGAATAATAAGTAACTTGACTGCCTATAATTTATTGAGGTTTAAAATCATTGAGTACTATATTGATTGCTTCTCTTTATTTTCACCATTTTCCTATATTTCTTTCAACACGTGTTGTCTAACTCAAACCCATTATGTGCTACATCAGTTCTTGTTTAAAAGTATGAAATTCACAACCCCCTTTTGATTATTTGAATTATAATAAAGTTTCTGAAGAACAGTTATCTAGAGGCTAATTTTCTGTGGAATGATTGAATAAATATGTATGTGCTTCTTGAGGGCTCAATGTAGCCTGTGAATGGCAGTGAATAGAACAAAGCCCCTGCTTTCATGAAGCTTACATTTTAATAAGTGAGACACATATATAATGTATGGGGTGGTAATAAGTATTTTGAAGAAAAGATAGCATAAGGGGATACAGAGAGACAAAGGGACTTCTGTTTTGTTAGGAGTGGTCAGGGAAGTCCTCTCTGAGGAGGTGACATTTGAACAGATACTTGGGTGAAGTAAGGAAGCGAGCTGTGCGGCTATAACAGGGAAGGCCATTCCAGGCAGAGGGGGCAGCAGGCAGACTCTAAATAGGAGGGGATCTACACCCTACGTGTGTGTGTGTGTGTCTGTGTGTGTGTGTGTGTGTGTGTGTCTGTGTCTGTGTGTCTGTGTGTGTGTGTGTCTGTGTGTGTGTGTGTGTGTGTGCTCAGTCATGTCCGACTCTTTGCAACCCCGTGGACTGTAGCCCGCCAGGCTCCTTTGTCCATGGGATTCTCCAGGCAAGAACACTGGAGCGGGTCACCATGCCCTTCTCTGGGGAATCTTCCTGAGCCAGGGATAGAACCTGCATCTCCTGCACCGCCTGGGGACATATATATTAGGGGGAAAAACTGCATAGACCAAAACCATCCAACTGAAACAATTGATGTGTACTTTGAGAAGTATAAAATGAAATTATAAGGTGGTGGTATTATTACCATTAAGTAAGTTTATCTCATCACCTACAT
>SJYA01003408.1:276196-288982 GCA_006410615.1 Neotragus moschatus
ATGGCTGTTACCAGGAAGACAAGAAATAACAAGTGTTGGTGAGGATGTGGAGAAAAGGGAACCCTCGTGCATTGTTGGTGGGAATGTAAATTGGCACAGCCACTATGGAAAATAGTATGGAGGTTCCGCAAACAATTAATAGTATTGAGGTTGCTATCATATGATTGAGCAACTCTACTTCTGGGTGTTTATCTGGAGAAAATGAAAATACTAACTTGAAAAGATATATGCATCCCCATGTTCACTGCAGTATTATGTACAACCAAGATATGGAAACAGCCTAAGTGTCCACTGATGGATGAATGAAAAGAGAAAATGTGGTGTATACGTACAATGGAATAAATGAAATAATTCAGAGAAAAAGAAATACTGTGTGATCTCATTTATGTGTGAAATCTAAAAAAAAAAAAAAAGAAAAACAAGCTCATAGATACAAAAACCATTGGTGGTTGTTGGGAGATATGTGGGAGAAAGGGGTGAAGAGGGTCAAAGTTACAAATTTCCAGGTATAAAATAAATATGTCCTGGGGATGTAATGTACAGCCTGGTGACTATAGTTAATAACACTGTACTGCGTATTCATAAGTTGCTAAGGAAGTAGATATTAAAAGTTCTCATCACAAGAAAAAAATTTGTAACTGTGAGTGGTGACGGATGTTCACTCTCCTTATTGTGGTGATCATGTCATGGTATATTCAAATATCGAAGCATTATGTTGTACACTTATAACTAATAAATGTTATATGTCAATTATACTTCAATGCAAAAAGGACAATATTTCATGAACAAATGTGAAAGTCTAGACCATGAAGGATGAGTAAAATTGGGACAACATAGAAGGCTTAAGAGTTTGCAGAGAAAACAATATGAACAGAGTCAGACGCGATCATGATGTGGGCCAGGCACAATTTGGAGAGCAACAGAGGGGCCGGAAATGCTCATGTTTTGAGGCAGTGGGAACTTACCAGGCTCCAGCATGCCTATGTTGGGTGAAGAAAGAACCAGTGAAGCATTATTTCCCCCAAAGTCGGAATTAAAACAAACACCAGTTGACACAACTGGTCTTGATTTTTCTTTTAGCATCTAATTTCAAGCTTTGCTTATCCATTGTGGGAACCAATTTCTCACTTGGTCTGGGTCCCAAACCCAATAACTCTTACATGTTCCCACAGCATCTTCCAGCTCAGAGGCCCTCACTGAAGCCCCTGGCACTCCCGAGACAAGGATGCCGTGCCAGCCCTTCACGACGCAGGGGTGAGGAGAGGTGAACGCTGTTGTTTCCCTTACCCACATGTTGCAGACATTGCTTTCCACGTGGAGGAAGGGTCCAAGTGACTACTTCCTATTCAAGACATCCCAAATGGCACATCTGCGGGGACAGCTGCTATGAGCTCTCTGAGGATGAGCTAAATGCCCCTCCTCTGGGCCCCACAGCACCATATGCTTATCTTTAATGATGAAACTCCGGGAGTTGGTGATGGACAGGGAGGCCTGGCATGCTGCGATTCATGGGGTTGCAAAGAGTCGGACACGACTGAGCGACTGAACTGAACTGAACCATGTCTGGGGGCTTCCCAGGTGGATCAGTGGTAAAGAATCTGCCTGCCAGTGCAGGAGACATGGGTTTGATCCCTGATCCGGGAAGATCTCCCGTGGAGGAGGACATGGCAACCAACTCCAGTATTTTTGCCTGGAGAATCCCATGGACAGAGGAGCTTGGCAGTCTACAGTCCATGGGGTTGCAAGGAGTCGGACACAACTGAGCATGCCTATAACCACGTCTGACATTATTAAACATTTAATATGCTCAAAGCACTATTCTCAGTGCTTTCTCAGCATTATCTTATTCAATGCTGCCACAAAACCCTACAGTGAGCACTTCTATTATTATCTCCATTTTACCAAAGATGAAACTGGGACACAGAGAAGCTATGTGACTTTGCTCAAGATAACAGAGCTGGTAGGTGGCCAACCCGGAAAGAAAATGCAAGTTTGCCTTATTTGTCTCTAATAGGACTTTTACCACACCGTGTTGTAAGGGTTTGGGTAACCCCCACACCCTAGAACGTTAGCTTCATTACGGGAGGAAGCGAGGCTCATCTGGATTCTCTACTCCTAACCCAGGGCCTGGCACAGAAACCGGCAATAAACCTGTGAACAGAAAAACGAAGAAAAACAAAAACCCAAGCCTTCCACCAGATGGCGCTGTGGCAGTCCAAGAGAAAAGTGCGCCCGGCTTCTTCCTTTCCAACTCCTTTCCCACAGAATACCTCAAGTCTTCACATTTGTTTTCTTTCCTTTTCCAGAGAAGACTGAGTGGGCGGGAGAAACATTTTTCAAGATAATGTTTAGGCATGAATGATACAAATTTACAATTTAATTTGTGACCTTATGTTTTGGCCCTAAAGGGAAGGTTGACCCTACTCCACTCTCTTAGATCCACACACTTCTTTCAGAGATCTCAAAATGGTTTTCAGACTCTTGTCATCATTAAAAAGGCAGAAATAAAATCCGAATTGCCCAAAACACTGAAGGAGGCTGTGTACTGGAGTGGAAAGGTTTCCTGACTAGGAGGTAGGATTCTGATAGCTGTGTGTGTGTGTGTGTGTGTGTGGGTGGGTGCTCCATCATGTCTGATTCTTTGTGACCTCACAGACTGTAGCCCACTAGGCTCCTCTGTCCATGGACTTCTCCAGGCAAGAATACTGGAGTGGGTTGCCATTTTCTTCTCCAGAGGATCTTCCCAACCCAGGGATCGAACCCTGGTCTCTTGTGTCTCCTGCACGAGCAGGTGGATTCTTAACCACTGAGGCACCTGGGGACTTCAGTCAAGTCTTTCTCCTCTCTGGACTTCCATATTCTCAGCTGGAAAATAAAGGGGTTGGGAGTGAACAGAGACGTTCTTTTTTTTCCTGTTAGCCTCTGGACAAAGGACATTAGACAGCAGCATTGTAGCACAGTGGTAGTACATTACGGGCACCTTCCTGCGTGGCTCAGTGGTAAAGAGTTTGCCTGCAATACAGGAGCCTCAGGAGATGTAGTTTCAATCCCTGGGTTGGGGAGATCCCCCAGAGGAGGAAATGGCAACCCACTCCAGTATTCTTGCCTGGAGAATCCTATGAGCAGAGGAGTCTGATGGGCAACAGTCCAGTTCAGTTCAGTTCAGTTCAGTCACTCAGTTGTGTCTGATTCTTTGCGACCCCATGAATCGCAGCACGCCAGGCCTCCCTGTCGTCCATCACCAACTCCCAGAGTTTACTCAGACTCACGCCCATCGAGTCGGTGATGCCATCCAGCCATCTCATCCTCGGTCGTCCCCTTCTCCTCCTGCCCCCAATCCCTCCCAGCATCAGAGTCTTTTCCAAGGAGTCAACTCTTCGCATGAGGTGGCCAAAGTACTGGAGCTTCAGCTTTAGCATCATTCCTTCCAAAGAAATCCCAGGGCCGATCTTCTTCAGAATGGACTGGTTGGAACTCCTTGCAGTCCAAGGGACTCTCAAGAGTCTTCTCCAACACCACAGTTCAAAAGCATCAATTCTTCGGCACTCAGCCTTCTTCACAGTGCAACTCTCGCATCCATACATGACTACTGGAAAAACCATAGCCTTGACTAGATGGACCTTAGTCGCCAAAGTAATACCTCTGCTTTTGAATATGCTATCTAGGTTGGTCATAACTTTTCTTCCAAGGAGTAAGCGTCTTTTAATTTCATGGCTGCAGTCACCATCTGCAGTGATTTTGGAGCCCAGAAAAATAAAGTTTGACACTGTAGCCCTCATGGGCTACAGTCCATGAGGTGGAAAAGAGTTGGACACAACTGAAGTGACATGGCATGCATGCAGTGTGTTACAGACTCAGGTTCAAGTCGTGGCCACCTACAAGCTAGTGACTCTGAGCAAGTTAACCTCTCTGGGCCTCAATTTCCTCAACTGTATAATGGGAATGATATTGTACCTACCTCACAGGGTTCCTGTAAGGATTAAGTCAGATAATGCATATAAAGTGTTTTACACAGTGCTGGGCACATGTAAATTTTCAGTAAAAGCTATTATCGCACAGAGCTGACTTCCATTTTAGCAACTCCATCTAGAGATTGGATATACATTTAGTAGCAGCAAAATGAGTGATGGGGGGAGACTTTAAGTAATAAACGACAAACAGGCCTGGCCCTATTCTAAGAGTAAATGCATGTCATGGGTACAAGACAAAGCTAAGTATGGGATTGAAGCAAAGAGATGAAAAGTAACCACAAACAATTGGAATCCTCATACATTATCGGTAGGAGTATAAAAAAATACAACCACCTTGGGAGTCTGGCCGTTTCTTATAAAACTAAATCACATCTTCCCTGTGACCCAGCATTTTCTCCCTCTGTAATGGAAAATATATGTTTACAAAAAGACTTGTATGAGAATATTCATAGCCACCTTACTCTTAATAGACAGAAACTGAAAACAATACAAGTGTCCATCCGTAGGAGAAAGGATACATGGATAACTGATACACGAGCTGTGGTATTGTCACACAATGGAGTGCTATTCAGCAATAAAAAGGGACAAATGACAGGTACATGGTTGGATGAATCTCAGAAACCTCAAGCTGAGTCAAAGAAGTCTTTTCTTAGCATGTATCTTTTCAAAGAAGTCTTATTCAAAAGAGTTCATGCTATATGATTCCATTCATATGAAGTTCTGTAATAGGTAAAACTAATCAATGATGGAAAAAAAAATTCAAAGCAGTGGTTACCTCTAAGAGTGAAGGGAGAGAACTGCTAGGGAAGGGGCAAGAGGAAGCTTAATCTTGAGTGGAAATAATCTTCTACATCTTAGTAGGGAGCTAAGTTACACAGTTACCTTTGTCAAAACTCAGCAAATGTACAGTTAATGTTTGTGTACTTCATCATAGGTATATTTTACCTCAAAAGTAAAACAAAAGAATAACAAGCAAATATTGAACCCTATCCCCTGGAGTAGGAAATGGCTACCCACTCCACTACCTGGGAAATCTGATGGACAAAGGAGCCTGGCAGGCTACAGTCCAGGGTTTCTCAAAGAGTCAGACATGACTGAGCACGCGCGCACACGCGCGCGCGCGCACACACACACACACACACACACATCTGGAAAGTGTTTAGGAGTAAAATGGACTGATACCTGCAACTTAAGAAAGAAAGGACACTGGATAGACAGACAGATGGATAGGTGAGGGATGGATAAACCACTATCAGAAAACTTCATGGTAGGATCTGGCTAATAACTTACAAGGTGCTGCTGGCAAATTCTTTCAACTTTGCTGTATGTTTGAGATTTGCATAATATTCTCTTTTTTTTTTTGGAAAAAAAAATGCATCCACAAAGTTCCATATCCTGAATGGAGCCAATTTCTTTCGAACTTATAAGGCTTCATTGGAAGAAGGCGGACCTCAGATCCAGGTAAATATTTCCTGATCACTTACTGTATGCCAGGCACTGTTCCAGGCTAGACGAAGAATATGAAGAGAAAGAACACAGCCCTTGCNTTTGGAGCCCAGAAAAATAAAGTTTGACACTGTAGCCCTCATGGGCTACAGTCCATGAGGTGGAAAAGAGTTGGACACAACTGAAGTGACATGGCATGCATGCAGTGTGTTACAGACTCAGGTTCAAGTCGTGGCCACCTACAAGCTAGTGACTCTGAGCAAGTTAACCTCTCTGGGCCTCAATTTCCTCAACTGTATAATGGGAATGATATTGTACCTACCTCACAGGGTTCCTGTAAGGATTAAGTCAGATAATGCATATAAAGTGTTTTACACAGTGCTGGGCACATGTAAATTTTCAGTAAAAGCTATTATCGCACAGAGCTGACTTCCATTTTAGCAACTCCATCTAGAGATTGGATATACATTTAGTAGCAGCAAAATGAGTGATGGGGGGAGACTTTAAGTAATAAACGACAAACAGGCCTGGCCCTATTCTAAGAGTAAATGCATGTCATGGGTACAAGACAAAGCTAAGTATGGGATTGAAGCAAAGAGATGAAAAGTAACCACAAACAATTGGAATCCTCATACATTATCGGTAGGAGTATAAAAAAATACAACCACCTTGGGAGTCTGGCCGTTTCTTATAAAACTAAATCACATCTTCCCTGTGACCCAGCATTTTCTCCCTCTGTAATGGAAAATATATGTTTACAAAAAGACTTGTATGAGAATATTCATAGCCACCTTACTCTTAATAGACAGAAACTGAAAACAATACAAGTGTCCATCCGTAGGAGAAAGGATACATGGATAACTGATACACGAGCTGTGGTATTGTCACACAATGGAGTGCTATTCAGCAATAAAAAGGGACAAATGACAGGTACATGGTTGGATGAATCTCAGAAACCTCAAGCTGAGTCAAAGAAGTCTTTTCTTAGCATGTATCTTTTCAAAGAAGTCTTATTCAAAAGAGTTCATGCTATATGATTCCATTCATATGAAGTTCTGTAATAGGTAAAACTAATCAATGATGGAAAAAAAAATTCAAAGCAGTGGTTACCTCTAAGAGTGAAGGGAGAGAACTGCTAGGGAAGGGGCAAGAGGAAGCTTAATCTTGAGTGGAAATAATCTTCTACATCTTAGTAGGGAGCTAAGTTACACAGTTACCTTTGTCAAAACTCAGCAAATGTACAGTTAATGTTTGTGTACTTCATCATAGGTATATTTTACCTCAAAAGTAAAACAAAAGAATAACAAGCAAATATTGAACCCTATCCCCTGGAGTAGGAAATGGCTACCCACTCCACTACCTGGGAAATCTGATGGACAAAGGAGCCTGGCAGGCTACAGTCCAGGGTTTCTCAAAGAGTCAGACATGACTGAGCACGCGCGCACACGCGCGCGCGCGCACACACACACACACACACACACATCTGGAAAGTGTTTAGGAGTAAAATGGACTGATACCTGCAACTTAAGAAAGAAAGGACACTGGATAGACAGACAGATGGATAGGTGAGGGATGGATAAACCACTATCAGAAAACTTCATGGTAGGATCTGGCTAATAACTTACAAGGTGCTGCTGGCAAATTCTTTCAACTTTGCTGTATGTTTGAGATTTGCATAATATTCTCTTTTTTTTTTTGGAAAAAAAAATGCATCCACAAAGTTCCATATCCTGAATGGAGCCAATTTCTTTCGAACTTATAAGGCTTCATTGGAAGAAGGCGGACCTCAGATCCAGGTAAATATTTCCTGATCACTTACTGTATGCCAGGCACTGTTCCAGGCTAGACGAAGAATATGAAGAGAAAGAACACAGCCCTTGCCCTCAAAAGGATTGTTGGGACCATCTGACAAGCACACATATTACTTGTATCCTATGCTGTGGAGTTGCTAAGGACAGGCAGATGTTATCTAGTTGAAAACGTGTCTTAAAAGCTCTCCCCACCAAAAAGAAATGATCATTCTGTCTGATTTAGCTCATGTTACAGCAGTAATCATTTTACAATACAAATGTACCAGATAAACATATTTGACACCTCAGACTGAAACAGTGTTATATACTAATTGCATCTCAATAAAAATAAGTTATAAAAAAAGAGAAAAGATTTCTGGTATTGGAGACATGTTGGGTAGTTATTGCTACAAATATGACTGGAAGGCATCTTAAAGCCAGAGCACAGAGAGTTTTGATGGCCACACTAAGGTGATAATTTGCCAAGCCAATGAGGCCCATTCAAGAATTTTGAGCCAACAAGTGGCATCCTTAGAAAACTGCTGGGAGAGAGGGGCAGCTGCAGTAGATATCATTGCTTTAGAGGAGTCAGTAGGCGAGGGATATTTCACGTACTTGCTGTGAACACAGGGAGCAGTGGAGGCACCAGCAGGGAGGAAAGAGATTCAAAATGACTCAGGACAGCTGTGAACCCCAAGGAGATGAGATCTTTGTTTCGTCTTCTGGGAACTAGGAAGCTCTGTAGTCTGTGCCTCTTTTCTACTTCTTTGCCCCATGATGTGGCTCTGTGAGGCTATATTGGTTGTTTATAGTCAGCATCTAAAACCTACCCCAGTATTCTTGCCTGGAGAATCTCAAGGACAGAGGAGCCTGGTAGGCTATAGTCCATGGGGTCACAAGAGTCAGACACAACTTAGCGATGAAACCATTCTGATTATTTGCTTATCCATCAGTGCCCAAGACATAGTGCTATTAAATATTTTTAATAACAACCCTACTCTCCTCATAGGGTTGCTGTGAGGTTAATTAATAGCACATGCTAGGCATTTGAGACTTGAGAGTCCCTTGGACTGCAAGGAGATCAAACCAGTCAATCCTAAAATAAGTCAACCCTGAATATTCATTGGCAGGATTGACGCTGAAGTTGAAGTTCCAATACTTTGGCCTCCTGATGCAAAGAGCCGACTCATTGGAAAAGACTCTGATGCTGGGAAAGATTGAGGGCAGGAGAAAGGGGCGACAGAGGATGAGATGGTTGGATGGCATCACTGACAATGGACATGAATTTGAGCAAACTCTGGGAGATGGTGAAGGACAGGGAAGCATGGCGTGCTGTAGTCCATGGGGTCACAAAGAGTCAAACACAACTGAGTGACTGAATAACAACAACAGGCATTTGACAAATGAGATCAGGGGCTCCTTGATCATGCTCCCATATGTGGCCTGGAGATAGGGTGAGCTCAACACAAGCCCATTGCCAAGAAATCTCCAAAGTGGGCACATGAAGCCCCTGGGGTTCATTTGAACCCATAAATATTGATTTTATCAAACCATGGTCTCTCTACCCCCAATACTGCACACAATCCCATGAAGCAAGTGAGAAGTCCCAGTGAGATCCAGGAACTGTTCCATTTTTTCTCCTCCTTCTTTTGAATTAAGGGGAATCTTCCTTTTTTAAACAAGTCTTTGGACTCTAATGCTTAGGTCCAGACTCAAAATTCTCTCCCAATCAGAATTCTGGCTATCCTTCATGCCCACCTCTCATCCCATTCCAGATCCTGGCACTCCCTGATTTGGCTCAGTTCACAAAGAAGTGTCTGTGAACCGTCAAAGCCACAGCCAGCTCATGGGTGTGACTTGTTTGCTGAGGTGTCTCTAGGATCCAGCACAGTGCCTTGCACAGTGTAACATGCAACAAGTATTCACTGAAGAAATGAATGAATGAATGATTCTCTCTCAGTCTATAGTTGGTGCTTCATGAAGCCTTCTTTCCTCCCCTCCCTTGGAGCCCATTGTAGCTTTGCCAGCCTCCTGGACTCCAACAGTGCTTACCATCTGTGCCTGTCCTTTGGCAACTAGCCAAACTCAACTCAGTTCAATTCAACCAACTTCCATGGAGCTGCGCTATTGGCAGGAAACACTCACAGTTTCAAGGAATGGTGAAAGCATTTCCTAGCCCATGGCGCCTCAATTGTACTTTTAAAACAACCCTGGCATGGAACAGAACCTTTTCCAAGACTTTTTTGAAAGTCTAAACACATGATTATAAATTCCTTCCCTTTGTCAACACACTTGATTACCAGTCAGGAAATAAGTGAGTGCTGGACGGTGGATAAACAGATGATTATGTGACAGGTATGGGACAGGTGTAGAGGGGATGGAAAGCTGGAGAAGATGAGATTCAATCCTTGTCTGCTGGATTCACAATTTCATTAAATGTAGGGGGTTGGAGGGGGTTGGCATCTCAGCCATTCAGGGCTGGGGTTGTAGGGTTGTCCAGCAGCCAGCCCCTTGAGTGAAAAGAAAACCAGAGTCTCCCCCACACACACCTGTTGTTTTTTTCGGAGGGTTGGGCCTTTTTAAATTTTATGGCTAGTCTCCATTCCTGTTTCCACCCCCCTGTATACATCTCTCGCTCCCTGTGCCAGTCTTCTGTAAATGTGTAACTTGCTTTCTCTCTGGTAATTATTTCCTTTAAAGGAATTAGAATTAGCCTTGTATGTATTCATGAAAACATTATCTTTAATAGCAAGAACCTGGAAATTAACCAGAAATCTTACAATAAGAGCTCATTTAAATACATCATAGAAGGTCCACAGTCCAGAATACTACGTAGATAATAAAATGTTATAAAAATTAGTTATTGACATGAGGAAAAATTCCCAGTACCTTGTTAGTGAAAAAGGCTACAAAATAATGATGTATGTATGGAGTGTGACTGTATGTGTGTGTGTTCATGTGCAACATTTGTGCACTCTTGGGGATTCTTTTTCTTGGTGTTTTTCCGTGTTTTCCAAATTTTGTGCATTGAATACTGCAGTCTGAATTGGGGCACTTTCAGGCAGGGTGAGTTGTAAGGACTCTGCGAGCACAAATAGTGATATCAAGCAAGACTTCCTTTTGTCAGTGTATTTTGAGGAAGATGAAAGACCCAGAGTATTGGAGAGGAACACCAGGAATATGCTATTTTGCAAGTGCAAAGGAAGAAGGTGGTGTCTATTGGTGATGAGGACTTCAGACCCATCAAAGAAGGTTGGAGTCCATTAAAGAAGCAGTGGGGAACAATTTGGGGTTTCTGAACACAGGGGTGAATGGATGGAAGTGGTGTTGGTGGAGAATTATTTCAGTCATAGCAAGGTGGACTGGGATGTAGGCAGGGTGATCTGACATGAGACTCTCAGCTTGCATATTTGACCTGAGGTGATGAGAGCTTGGATTAAGCTTGTGGCGATAAAACCAGAAAGGAAGGAGCAGATGGATCTAAAAAATGTTACCAAGAAAGAATCAGAGCTAGAGATTCAGATTTGCCTAAATAAATACCATGTGGTCAGTGAGACCATGTAAGGAGACACTTTCCAAGGAAATGAATGTTAAGAGAATGGCTGAGGACTGAGTCTTTGGGAATTCCAACAGCTAATGGGAGGAGGAAAGAAGAGGAGCCAGCAAAAGAGACAGAGAATGATGCATCAGAGAGATAAGAAGAGAAACTTGAGAATGCAGTACCACCAGAGCCAAGGGTAGGACAGGAAGAAGTAGGCGGTTGATGGTATCAAATTCACCCTTGAGGTCAAAGATGCAAGCTGAGCAGAGACCCTTAAATTTGGCCCTGAGGGTGTTGGTGAACTTACTTACAGAGAGTAGTTTTGGCCAAAAGTGCTGGATTCTAGAAGGTTCCAGGAATGGAAAGGAAAGGGAGGGGTGAGAAAATGGAGGCAGCTCACGGATACTGCCCATGTGACAAGAGTCACGTGTTATGCCATAGAACAAGGTCAAACTTTATTATTCTAGTCCTGCTGCTTAACCATTTGAATCTACTGGCTTATAAGGCTGTTGAAAGTAAAAGTTTCAATGACTGTATTCATGCTACAGTGAAGAGGCTTCTTCCTCCCACCCTCCCCAACAAAAACCCCTAGATATCATGGTCATGTTTTAACAGATCAGAGAGGTTTTTTAGCTTAACAGTTCTGTCGTTAGGTTGGTAGTGCTTGAGAATTTCCTAGCTGATTCCTCTAGCATTAGTCATACCAATTCACTTGAACAGTTAGTTCTTCCCTGAGTCCCTCTGAAGTGAGGACATTGAGGCAAGGTGATTTGGAGGGATGCAGTGGTCAGGGTCACGTGGAATGTCTCTAAGAGGTCTGTAGAGGCTGCCAGCAAGGTTCTGTTTGAGACCCTGGAGATGGTTTGGTACCACCTTGACTCCAACATACAGAAGGCTACAACCCTGCAGTGGCTGGCCCACTAGTTGAAGGGTGGCTGAAGCAGAGACATCAGAAAAGCATCTCTTTTTAAACCCATGGTCCTTGAAGATCAAATGGCCCCTGGACTGAATGGTCTTAAACAGGCAGCTTGATTTGCATGGGGTGTATATAGGCATATAGCTTTTTTAAAAAATTCCTTTTATTCTTACTTGGCAATCATATACAACAAGACCTGATCAACAATACTTCATTTTTTTTTTCCTACTTGCTGTTTAGAAATCAATCCTTTGAGCAGTTTCTCTTTGTGAATCCCACTCTGTTCCAGTTGAACATACTATGAACTTACCTCTGTCTTAGTGCCTTGATTCCCCCTAAAAGAAGACTGTTGTTGTTGTTTAGTTGCTAAGTCACGTCCAACTCTTTGTGACCCCATAGACTGTAGCCTGCCAGGCTCCTCTGTCCATGGGATTTTCCAGGCAAGAATACTGGAGTGAGTTGCCATTTCCTTCTCTAGGGGAATTTCCAGAGTCAGGGATTGAACTCACATCGGCAGGCAGATTCTTTACCACTGAGCCACCAGGGAATACCCTCTGAGGGAAAAAAATGACTGCTGCATGACCCAGCAGGGCCAAGACCTGTTACCAAGCCCCGCAGAGGCACAGAGCTGGATATCAGGCTAACTGGGTGTGCAGGTCAGCATATTTTCTAGAAGTGGCACTTTTCAGATCCTGAGATGTCTAGAGTGTAGCCAAATGGCCTTTAAAATGTCCCTGCTCCTTTTAATGGAAGCACTTGGTTGCATTTCTAGGAAGATGACTTGTCGCCCAAGGGAAAACAGGGTCACATAATCAATGTTACACTCACATGCTGAGATGTGGAGGCCCCTCTAAAAATGTGACAGGAGATCAGAGCAGGCTAGTATATTATCAGAAGCCTTTTTGGAAGCCTGGGGCATCCTACTCCACTTCAGTCGCCAAATTTGTCCTGAGCATCTTCTGAATTAGATGCTCACCTCCTCCGTCCAGGGGAAGCAATGATGGCTGGGAAGCTAGGCCAGGGTCCTTGTCTACATCGGTAATCACCAGGTCTGAGAGGCAGACCAGCGGTCTCTGCTGCCACGTTCTGTGAGAGCTGATGGAACCCCCGCACAGGGCCGGC
>SJYA01003408.1:290329-304235 GCA_006410615.1 Neotragus moschatus
GACTTTATGGGGACTGGTGGGAGAGGGGGCTTAGGGGTAGGGGAAGGGGCTTAGGGGTGGGGAAGGCGTCTGAGTCCCAACTGTATGGTTTTCTTGCTTCCAGTTGTCATCCCAAAGGTAACTTGCCTACTTTTGAGCAGCTTTGCCATCTTCTGCAGTGTATAAACATTGCTGGGTGTATTACCCGAGTATTTCCCCATGCCTCTCTTGATTCAGTTATTAGGGGAGCTATCTGCTTCCTCCATGGAACACGAGGCTCAGTTGTCTCCTGTTCTGTAACCTGGTGGGGGAGTGTCAGAGGCAGGTAATAAAGGTCGTTTAAAAATGGCTTAAGACTCTTTTCTCAAAGATCCCAGTGTTGAGACCCAGCACTATATACAGAATGAATTCTTTTTGCTTTCTGGAAATAATGTTTAGATTTGGGAGTTGGATTGTTGTAATATCCAGTTCCAATGCCATAGATGTCACTGTGGCTGAAGAAAAGGCTTATATATGGCTAAATGGGTTTTTTTTTTTTCAAATGTTTCCAAGTTATAATGGCTTTATTCTCCTTTTCCCTTAATTCTGAAACACTTTCAAATATCACAGTGCTAAATTAGGATTTTTCACTTGCCTTTTGCAGGTTTTTGGCATAGACTTTAAATGAAAGCAACATCTCATACCCATCTCTATTAGTGATTATCAAAGTTAATTTTTAGAAGCCACATTTGTAACTCTCTCAAAGAAGTGGCTTATTTAAAGAGAAAAAGCCACCAAAGAGTGTAAATCTTAAGTCAGAGAGGAGATGCTTAAACTATCTTAACCAATGATGGGTAAAGTAAGAGGTGTATGTTTATTGATTTATTCTCCTCTGAAGGTCATCAGAAACTTGCTTGCTTAGGGCTTAAATGCTTATACCTGATGGTGACCGAGCCTCATCAAACACACACGAAGTCACCTGAACATTAAGTCAACTTGCTTCAAGACAGCTGGTTTCTCAGTAGTAGCGGGACAAAGACATTATGGGTTACTTAAATGCACTGAAAATACACAAGCCTCATTCAAGGCATTGGTTTTGACCTTGTAGCCCATATGGTATTTTACTGGGGCTATTAATAAGTTAGATGCACTTACTTTCATTCCCAGGATACACTCCTTGAAGATATACTGGCCTTGCCCCACTGGCTCCTCTCCAGTCCTAGTTCCAGCCCTAGGAACTTGCAGGTGGGGGCCAGGGATTGGGCAGTGGTCCAAGACAATGAGAGAAGGGATGATGCTGTGAGAGCCATCTCAGGGCCAGGCAGGGGGGCCTGAATGGGACATGCAGGGAGGACACAGATATCCACCCATGCCAGGGGCAAGGCAGGGGAGGGGGAGCAGTGGCAGCCCTCAGCCTTGCATTAGTTGGCCAGAAAGTTCCTTCAGATTTTTCTGTAACATCTTACGGAAAAATCAGAACGAACTTTTTGGCCAACCCAGTATTTTGGGTACAAAAACGTCCCTCACTGATCTGGCATAACTGGGGACACGAGGCTGTTTGATAAGGAAGCATCAACACTGCTCTAAGTGGTGAAATTTTGTAAACATCTGTACTATTTTTTCAAAGACATTAAAAATATATATTGCCCCCCAAAGGGCAGCTGCGAGCAGTTGGGATAATGTCCATAAAAAGCATGAATGTGCCAGCTGTGGGAAACAAATCCCATTGCCAAACTATTCCTGCTTTTAAACACATTTTAACCTTTTGTTTTTCAATTTCATTTTCTTTTAAACTTAAAAAAAAATTTATTTTTAATTGAAGGATAATTGCTTTACAGTATTGTGTTGGTTTCTGCCAAACAGCAACATGAATCAGCCTTAGGTATACCTATGTTCCCTCCCTCTTGAGCCTCCCTCCCATCTCCCTCCCCATCCGACCCTCCTAGATTGTTACTGAGCCCCTGTTTGAGCTCCCTGAGTCATACAGCAAATTCCCACTGGCTATCTGTTTTACATAAGGTAATATAAGTTTCCATGTTACTCTCTCCATACCTTTCACCCTTTCCTCACCACCCCCACTGTGTCCATAAGTCTTCTGTTCTCTATGTCTGTGTCTGCATTGCCACCCTGCAATTAACATTTTAACCTTTTCAGGATGATGAGGGTCCTCATTAAGTTCATGTGAGATTAGCCAAAGAGCTTTCCCGGTGAGAAAAATGAGCTGGATGGGGGAGAGTGATTTGCTTGACTGGCCTGCCATTTTTCCCAAGCACTTTCAGGAGTGCAACTGTATCCCAGATAATGAAGTTTCCCCCATGTCTGGACACTCGACTCTCCCACTTGTGGGGGTGTTAACAGCATAGAGGCGCTCACACTGTGGTCAACAAGAGCTAGAAGAAAGAAGGCCTTAAGGGACCTGGCCAACCTGTAGTTTTAATAATGTATTCCTGAATAGCACTAGCTGACTGTACAAACTGGAGAACTTTTTCACCTTCTCCTTAATATGATTCTAATCAATTAGAGTGATTTGTTTTTCAATCTACCCCCCAACAGCAGGCTATTTCTTCTGTGTGAGTAGGTCCCATTTCAGTTCAGGTTCAGATCTTTGCTCTATAATAATAATGAAGAATGCTTCCTTACTTGTAACTTGAGGCTTTCGACCAAGTGGGGCTAGGAGATGTTTTGAGTTCCAGTGTCTGGAAGTGCTCATTGACAGCGCAAAAATAAACAGAAGCTTTCCTCCCGTTACAGACATAATTCTGTGTTGTCAGTTCACTTTTCTAGCGGAATATAAACGGGGTCTTTCATTTGTCTGTAGTCACCACCTTCTTTACAATTTGCCATCTCCTTTAGAAACCAAAGATCCACACACAATTTGTATCAATAAGAGGAAAGGAACTGGGCTGCTTTCCAAACAATCTTGCCTGACAGCTAAAGCAAGGACAAGAATCTGGGAGAACTGGAGTCCAGCCCCAGATTTGTCACTTAACAGGCTTTGTTTCTCAGGGTTAGCTACTTAACCTCTCTGGGCCCATCTCCGCAGCTGCGGGGAACTGAGGATCGAGTGAAATACCATACAGGAAAGAAGTACAGCAGCTAGAGAATAAGGTGTTACATTTATATTTTCCTTCTTTGGGGGAGTGCTCTTGGGAAGGTGTGTGGGGAAAGTGAGGAAGAGCAAATTCTCTGTTGTTGCTTAGTTACTCGGTCGTGTCCGACTCTTTTGTGACTCCACGGACGATAGCCCTCCAGGCTCCTCCATCCATGGGATTTCCCAGGAAAGAACTCTGGAGTGGATTGCCATTGCCTTCTCCAGGGATCTTCCTGACCCAGAGACTGAACCAGAGATTGAACCTGTGTCTCCTGATTTGGCAGGTGGATTCCTTACCACTGAGCTACCAGGGAAGCTCTCTCTACTGTGTGGTTCACGTTTATTGTTCAAAGAAGAGAATTGCAGTTACTTGGCCACTAGCTCCCAGATTTGTCAGCCTTTTCCCCCAATCTCGGAATCTTGGATAACTAGGAATCTGTGCAAAATGGTCTCACATTCCTACTCCCATTTATCAGTAGGCCTACAAGTGCCCTTAAAAAAATAATAAATACTGTATTTTCAGGGATTCACCAGGACTGATGTCTAGACTTTGAAGACACAGGTCAGGGATTAAGAGAGGACATAAGAGAAGAGAATGAAGGGACATAATCACAGGCTGTGGGCTTCATGAGGGACTTAGGAGGAAGAGCAATCTAGAATGTTCTGTGAAGGCAAGGGAGCATGAATGAAGACCACCAAGCATGCATAGATTAGACTGGTTAATAGCCAAGCCTTGTTGAAGAACCATCAGAATGGCTTTGGGAGAAGTTGGATGGAAAGTCACTTTTTAGCTCTTTTTGTCACTTACCTGCCCTGCAGCGTATCTAGGAAGACAATGTGATTAAGGCAAGTCTTCTTTGCTAGATCTCAGCATGGGACCAGGTGACGAGTCCCTCATCAGCTGTTTTTTTTTTTTAATTGAGTAAAAGATTCTTTATATTCTATAGTGCTTCACAGTTTTCAAAAGTTGCAAACATAATTTCATATAATCCCACAAATACCCACATTTCCCCCTATCTTGCCCCCTCCCCTCCCCTCTCTTCACTGATAACTGCTAGTTTTCTCTCTATATCTGTGAGTCTCATCAGCTGTGTTTTGAGGCAGCCAGGGTCTTGGTACAGCTGTGGCCTAGGCCTCTTCCTCTGAAAAGAGTGTAGTCAGAGCAACAGGGGAATAGTTCAGATACTTTTTTTTTTAATTGTGGCAAGTTACCTACAGCATAAAATTCAACATCTTAGTCACTTTCAAAAGTATATAGTTCTGTAGTGTTAAGTACATTCATATTGTTTCCATCACAGTGCTCTTGAAGTCAGAGAAGAAGGCAAGCAGCTAAATTATGTAGAAGAAGCAGGGCTTAATCATTGCTTCATATGACTCACCCTTTAGGGTATTCACACTTTAGAATAGACCATTCAGGGCGATGTAAAGGTGAAATGTGAGGAAAGAATCTCGAGTTGTGAATTTCAGTGGACTCTGAAAGGAGAGCTATCTAGAAATGTCTACGCAGGATGGGGAAGGTGTTTGGGGGAGAGGTAAACAAAGGAGAAGCCCCAGTAAGACAGTAGGAGGGGCGAAATCTCATTTAGAATCAAACCCCATATCTGCCAGAAATGCTCAGAGGTCTCAAACCTTGTGCACACCAGGACCCAGAGACCCCACACAGACTGAGACAGAACTGTGTTGAGTGTCTCCGGTGGAGGTACAGGTCAGCAGTGGACTGCCACAGGGGCAAGGGCCATGGGTGCCGCAGACCTGGGTATGGCATAAGGCCTCTTGGAGGAGGTCGCCCAGACTTGCCCATAAGTGTCCGGGCAACTCCGGACAGTCTCCGGCGGAGGCACAGGTCGGCGGTGGCCTGCTGCAGGGCTGGGGGCACCGAGTGTACCAGTGCAGGCATGGGGCCTTTTGAAGGAGGTCACCACTATTTTCAACACCTCCACCACAGTTTGGCCCCAGGCAAATAAGAGGGAAGGAACACAGCCCCAGCCATCAAGAGAAAATTGGATTAAAGATTTACTGAACATGGCCCCGCCCATCAGAACAAGACCCAGTTTCCCCCTCAGTCAGTCTCTCCCATCAGGAAGCTTCTGTAAGTCTCTTAACCTTTTCTGTCAGAGGTCAGACAGACTGAAAACCACAATCACAGAAAACTAACCAATCTGATCACATGGACCAAAGCCTTGTCTAACTCAATAAAACTATGAGCCATGCCGTGTAGGGCCACCCAAGACAGATGGTTCATGGTGGAGAGTTCTGACAAAATGTGGTCCCTGTAGAAGGGAATGGCAAGCCACTTCAGTATTTTTGCCTTGAGAACCCCATGAACAGCATGAAAAGGCAAAATGATAGGATACTGAAAGATGAACTCCTCAGGTCACTAGGTGCCAAATATGCTACTGGAGATCAGTGGAGAAATAACTCCAGAAAGATGAAGAGATGGAGCCAAAGCAAAAGCAACACCTAGTTATGGATGAGACTAGTTATGGAAGTCAAGTCTGAAGTAAAGTAAAGTAAAGAGCAATATTGCATAGGAACTTGGAATGTCAGGTCCATGAATCAAGGCAAATTGGAAGTGGTCAAACAGGAGATGGCAAGAGTGAACATTGACATTCTAGAAATCAGTGAACTAAAATGGACTGGAATAGGTGAATTTAATTCAGATGACCATTATATCTATTATGGTGGGCAAGAATCCCTTAGAAGAAATGGAGTAGCTATCATAGTCAACAAAAAAGTCCAGTACTTGGATGCAATTGCAAAAATGACAGAATGATCTCTGTTCGTNATTGACATTCTAGAAATCAGTGAACTAAAATGGACTGGAATAGGTGAATTTAATTCAGATGACCATTATATCTATTATGGTGGGCAAGAATCCCTTAGAAGAAATGGAGTAGCTATCATAGTCAACAAAAAAGTCCAGTACTTGGATGCAATTGCAAAAATGACAGAATGATCTCTGTTCGTTTCCAAGGCAAATCATTCAGTATCACAGTAATCCAAATCTATGCCCTGATCAGTAATGCTGAAGAAGCTGAAGTTGAATGGTCCAATGAAGACCTATGAGACCTTCTAGAACTAACACCCCCAAAAGATGTCCTTTTCATTATAGGGGACTGGAATGCAAAAGTAGGGAGTCAAGAAATATCCGCAGTAACAGGCAAATTTGGCCTTGGAGTACAGAATAAAGCAGGGCAAAGGCTAATAGAGTTTTGCCAAGANGGCCTGGCGTGCTGCAATTCATGAGGTTGCAAAGAGTCAGACATGACTGAGTGACTGAACTGAACTGAACTGGTACATCTATGGAATCATCATCAGAGTTACATTAATAAACATACCCTTCACCACCAAAAATTTCCTTGTGATTCTTTGTGTCGTCTTCCAGAGGTTCAGAGTCCAGATAATCAGTCAATGATCTGTTTTTCATTGCTATTGATCAATTTGCATTTTCCAGAATTCTATATACATGTCGTCCTACAGTATGTACTTTTTTCCTCAGCAAACTGATTTTGAGATTCACCCATGTTGTTCCGTATTTCAAGAATTTGTTTCTCCTTATTACTGAGTAATTATAGAAATGTACCACAGTTTGGGTGTTATCTCCCGTGATCCCTGCCTTGGGCTACCTCTCACAGTTGGCTTATCCATTCACCTGTTGAAGGACATCTGGGTTGTTTCCAGATTTTCACAATGATGAACAAAAACTTCTATTAACATGGGTGTGCAAGTTTTTATGTGGATCTATGCTGAAGGCAGAGATTTTGTGCATCTGATTCTTTGCAAATCTCCCATGCCCAGGCACCTGTATATTATTTATATAGCATGTGTTGGTTAAATGCCTGTTCAATGAATAAGTGAGCCCTCCTTTTTAGCCCAGGTTTGCGGATGTTTCCACTGTTTCTGTGCCTACCCTAGAATCCTTTACCACCATAACTTTTGTTCTCCTCTTGCCTTTCCAATCTGCAGCCCTGGGTGACCCCTTGAGTGGAAGGTGAGTGTTTCCACTCTCGGCCTGTGGGAGAAACCCTGCTCATGGTGCTTGCTGCCAATGCATGCTCTCTACCCTAAGCTGGCCCCTCTGGCTGTTCAACAATCCATTCATTCCTCGCTCGCTGACTCCCTATCACATTCCCTACAGCAGCTGCTCCAAACTTCCTGTGCTTTCCTCAAGCCCCCAGCCCCAGCCCTCCCCCTCATTCTCAGGAGATGACTTCACCTCCTTCATTAGTGAGAAGATTGAGGCCAACTGACAGGAGCTTCTTCGGCTTCCATCAGAGCCATCTCAAACGCTTCCAGCTTTCAGGAAGATGTGTCCCTTCACCTTGCCAAGGTTAAGCTCTCTGCCAGTGTGCTTGATCTGAGTTCCAGCGTTACTGATATTAATAATAACAGCAGCAAAACAAAAGTATTTAGCTCTGGATATGGACCATGCACTTGGATAAGTACTGATAAAACGACTGATGGTCACTGAAAAACTGTGTTTTTAAGATGTATCCTTTCCTTTTTCTAAGCTTAAAAGTGCATTTTTTAAAACAAAAGCATTGTACTTGGTGTGTTAACTAACTTAATCTTCACAGACAGCTTGTAGCATAGTACCATTTTAAAAAAATCAATAAGACTGGGGATCAGAAAGGTTTTGTGACTTACTTAGGGTCTCAGAGCTAGTAAGTGGAGAAGCTAAGATTTAAGCTAAGATCTAAATCCTGTTCTTCTTTCCTCTCCCTGTCACTTTCCCTCTTGCTGTCCCTCTTTTTCCTTGAAGTTCAGAGAGTTCTTCTCATCCTACTCCTCAGTTCATGGCCAGTTATCAACCTTGGGCAAAATATAAAGTAACTATCAGAAAAGTAAAATACGGGGGAAAAGAGACACACTAAAGGAAGGCATGAAGGCTCTTGCCAGCCTAAGGAGTTTGAACTTCCTCCTGTAGGCAGTGATTCCCCAACTTCAGGCAGCCCTCTGTGCGGTGCTTGTTAATAGCACAGATTTCCAGGCTCTACCCTCAGACCTACTAGATCTGTACCTCTGAAGGTAGGCTAAAGTGGGAGTGTAAAAGACCAGTGAGGAAGCTATGAGAGTATTCCAGAGGAAATGACAGTGGCCTGGACTATAGTGGTGACTATGGAGGTGGGGAGATGTAAATGGATTTTTTGTGTGTGGGGTAAAATACACTTAACATAAATTCACCCTTTGAATCATTTTAAAGTGTACAATTCAGTGATATTTAGTACAGTCACACGGTGTGCAATGGCCAGCACTATCACTTTCAAAACAGTTTCATCACTCAGACTGGAGAATTTGAAAAGGTCCAACTGGCAAGGCTGTGTAATGGATGGAATAAAGATGGTGGGTGAGATGGATGGGTCAAGTTTGTTAGGCTTGGTTGGCATGCTGATCAGGATCATGGTGATCTGTAACAGAGGTGAGTGAAGAGAAAGTGAGACTTTACACAAGCAGAAATGAAGGAAATATGAAGGCAATTATGGACATGTTGAATTTCTTAGAGACCTTCGGGGCAGATATGAAGCAACTAGTTGGAATGGATCTGGAGTATACAAGTGAGAGCTCAGGCCTGGAGGTTCAGACTTTACAACAGCAAACACATGAGGCTCACTACTGGTTAGAGACTGGTCCAAGACCTCTTACATACATGGTCTCAATGGGTCCTCATGTTACACAGGTGCAAACAAAGTACAGAGTAACTTGCCAAAGTTACTAGCATGTGATGGGGTCTGGGGGGATAGGAACTGAAGCAGACTGATTTTAGGGTCACTGCTCCCAGCCCTCTGTGCTGTGCTGCCTCTCTTAGGGACCATTTCATCTGCAGAGAGAGAACACTTGAATCTAGGACAATAGAGGCAAGGCTGAAGGCAGGGCCTTTAAGGAAAATCTACGTCTATAAGGAGAAAGTAATATAAGAGGCATCTACTGAAAACAGAGAAGAGATAGGAAGCCAACAGGGAAATGGGGAAGTCTAGAGGCCAAAGGACACAGAGTTTCAGGAAGGAGGGGGCGTCTGATCCTGCTTGTGATTGTCACTAGTAACCTTCCAGATGACTATTTAGTGGGGGGCAGGGAAAGCCTGAGGGAAAGAGGTAAGGAGTGAGACGGTGGGAGGAAGAGAAAACAGTTGTATGGACTATTCTTTGGGGAATGTTGGAAATGAAGTGAAAGGGAATGATGATTAATTGGTGAAGTTTGGGAAGGAGTCAGCACAGTCTCTTGGATCATGCAGACAGATCAGACTTCCTCTTCTGCCACTTGCTTGCTGGGTGGCCTTGGGTAAGTGAGTTAACTTCTTGGAGCCTCAGTCTCTTCATAATAATAACAGAAATAATAATTATACACGTGTGCATGCATGCTAAGTCACTTCAGTCACGTCCAATTCTGTGTGACCCTATGGAATGCAGCCCGGCAGTCTCGTCCGTCCATGGGATTCTCCAGGCCAGATTACTGCAATGGGCTGCCAGGCCCTCCTCCAGGGGATCTTCCTGACCCGGGGAACAACTATGCTTTCCCTAGGGAAAAATCTGCCAGTGCTCCAGGCATACAGTGGCACTTGTGAAGTTCATCTCTTGGGACTGGCAACTAGCCTCAGTGCCTACCTCACAGTGATACAGAGAGCAAAGGCTGACTCAGTGCTCTCTGAGCAATATGTCGACTCTGGCTTCTAGAAGCTTCCATCTGAAAGCAACTAACATGGGAAGGGATGTTAGGCTTCTTCTCTGCATTTTCCCTCTATCCCACCCATTTCTTTAGCTCCCTTTGCCACTGGTCTTCTGCTCCTTTCCACTGGGTCTTTGGAGGGGTCACCCACAATTACAACCCTTCCTGCCCCCTCATCTAGGTCAGTTTCAGAGATGTTTCTAGTTGGAAGGATCTCTTTCTCAAGGCTGATGTTGCTACCTATGCGTACCTGGTGACACTGCTTGAGCTTTCCTAAAAGTGGGAGTCTATGTCAACAGAGAACTGGAATTCAAGCAACATGCCCGGAAGGGGAGATGTAGGGGCAAGGGTTTCCTATAGCAGATTCAGGGACATGTGCCACTGAGCACTGTCAGCTGACCTGAAGGGAGTCCCTGGCTTTGGTGAAACAAACCTGCTTTCATCTAGCTAGAGAAAAGTGGCATTTCTCCTTTAAGATCAGGCCCAGTGCAAATACAATATGCAGAGTCTGTCCATTGGGCCTTTTCTTCAGTGTGTGCTGATCACCTTTTGAAAAAGAAGAAAGAATGTCTTCACAAAAATAGAAACAGACCAGTGGAACAGGATAGAAAGCCCAGAAATAAACCCATGCTCCTATGCTCAGTTAAGACTATACAATGGTGGAAAGACAGTCTCTTCAATAGATGGTGCTGGGAACACTGGAGAGCTACATGTAAAAAAAGAAACTAAAATATTCTTTAATACCATACACAAAATAAGCTCAAAAAGGGTTAAAGACCTACATGTGAGAATCTCTTAAAGGAAAAGGTAGGCAGCACACTCTTTTTCTATTTTCTAAATCGCAGCAATATCTTTTTCAATCTGTCGTTGAGTCTCTCAGAAATAAAAACAAAATAAACAAATGGGACCTAATTATACTCAAAAGTTTTTGCACAGCAAAGGAAATCATAAACAAAATGAAAAGACAACTCGCAGTTGTATAATGACGTATAATGTTAAATGGACTTCATTCAAGTATAGGCTCAGGGAAATGTGGAAGTCTCAGGTATACACAATGGCATAATTATGTAGAAGAATAAAGCCTTTTGTTCTTATTCTTATTCAGTTGGTAAGTCATGTCTGATTCTTTGGTTTTCCCATGCACTGCAGCATGCCGGGCTTCCCTGTCCTCCACTATCTCCCAGAGTTTGCTCAAATTTATGTCCATTGAGTCAGAGATGCCATCCAATCACCTCATCCTCTGCTGCCCCCTCTCCTTTTGCCTTCAGTCTTTCCCAGCATCAGGGTCTTTCCCTAGTGAGTTGGCTCTTTGCACCAGGTGGCCAAAGTACTAGAGCTTCAGCTTTAGCATCACTCCTTCTAATGAATATTCAGGGTTGATTTCCTTTATGATTGACTAGTTTGATCTCCTTACGCTTCAAGGGACTCTCAAGAGTCTTCTCCAGCACCACAATTTGAAAACATCAGTTCTTTGGCATTCAGCCTTCTTTATGGTCCAACTCTCACATCCATACTTGACTACTGGAAAAACCATAGGTTTGACCATACAGATCTTTGTTGGCAAAATGATGTCTCTGCTTTTTAATACTTCGTCTAGGTTTGTCATAGCTTTTCTTCCAAGGGGCAAGTGTCTTTTAGTTTTCTGGCTGTAGTCACCATCTGCAGTGATTTTGGAGCCCAAGAAAATAAAATCTGTCTCTGCTTCCACATTTTTCCCTTCTATTTGCCATGAAGTGATGGGACCAGATGACATGATTTTAGTTTTTTGAATGTTGAGTTTTTCACTTTTTCACTCTCCTCTTTCACTTTCATCAAGAGGCTCTTTAGTTGCTTACTCTTCACTTTCAGCCCTTAGAGCAGTATCATCTGCATATCTGAGGTTATTGACATTTCTCCCAGCAATCTTGATTCCTGCTTGTGATTCACCCAGCCTGGCATTTCCCATGATGTACTCTGGATATGAGCTGGGTGACAATATACAGCCTTGTCATACTCCTTCCCCAATTTTGAGCTGGTCAGTGGTTTCATGTCCTGTTTTAACTGTTGCCTTTTGCTGCATACAGTTTTCTCAGGAGATGGTAAAGTGGTCTGGTACTCTCATCTCTTTAAGAATTTTCCACAGTTTGTTTTGATCCAAGCAAAGGCTTTAGTATAGTCAATGAAGCAGAAGTA
Organism: Neotragus moschatus; assembly: GCA_006410615.1. Taxonomy (NCBI): domain Eukaryota; kingdom Metazoa; phylum Chordata; class Mammalia; order Artiodactyla; family Bovidae; genus Neotragus; species Neotragus moschatus. Next base: position 302,214 of record SJYA01003408.1, read on the forward strand.
GATGTTTTTCTGGAATTCTCTTGCTTTCTCCATGATCAAATGAATGCTGGCAATTTGATCTCTGATTCCTCTGCCTTTTCTAAACCCAGCTTGTGCATGTGAAAGTTCTCAGTTCATGTACTGCTGAAGCCTAGCTTGAAAGGTTTTGAGTGTAGCCTTGCTAGCATGTGAAATGAGTACAATTAGTTTGACCATTCTTTGGCATTGCCCTTCTTTGGGACTGGAATGAAATGTGACCTTCTCCAGTCCTGTGGCCACTGCTGAGTTTTCCAAATTTGCTGACATTTTATGTGCAACACTTAAACAGTATCATCTTTTAGGATTTTAATAGCTCATTTGGAATTCCGTCACTTCCACTGGCTTTGTTCATAGTGATGTTTCCTGAGGCCCATTTGACTTCACACTCCAGGATGTCTGGCTCCAGGATGAGTGACCACACCATCAGGGTTATTGAGGTCATTAAGACCTTTTTTGTATAGTTTTTTTTCTGTGTATCCTTGTCAACTCTTCTTAATCTCTTCTGCTAATTATTAGACAAATGCAAATCAAAACTACAATGAGATATCACTTCACACTGGTCAGAATGTCCATCATCAAGAAGTCTACAAAAAATAAATGCTGGAGAGGCTGTGGAGAACACTTTTACACTGTTGGTGGGAATGAATATTGCTGCAGCCACTATGCCACTATGGAGAACAGTGTGGCGGTTCCTTAAAAAGCTAAAAGTAAAGCTACCATATGGTCCTGCACTTTCAGGCCTGGGGATACATCTGGAGACAAACATGATCCAAAAGGATATATGTAGCCTAGTGTCCACTGCAGCACTGTTTACAACAACTAAGACATACCCTCAACACAAGAATGGATAAGGAAGATGTGGTATATATGTATGTGTGGATATATATGTGTATATACAATATATATATATACAATTAATATTTTGTTGTTGTTTAGTTGTTAAGTCATGTCCGACTCTTTTTGTGACCCCACGGACTGTAGCCCTCCAGGTTCCTCTGTCCATGGGATTTCCCAGGCAAGAATACTGCAGTGGGTTGCCATTTCCTTCTCCAGGGAATCTTCTCTACCCAGGGATCGAACCCACATCAGTAGGTGGTTTCTTTTTCACTGAGACCCCAGGGAAGCCCACAATGGAATATCACTCAGTCGTTAAAAAGAATGAAATAATGCCATTTGCAACAACATGGATGGACCTAGAGATTGTCATATTGACTGAAGTAAGTCAGACAAAGAAGGAGAAATATGGTCACTTAGATGGGAAATCTAAAAAGAAGCGATACAAATGAACTTATTTACTAACAGAAACAGACTCACAGACTTAGAGAATGAATTTACACTTCCCAGAGGGGAAGGGAAAGGGAAAGGGATAGTTAGGGAGTTTGGGATGTACATGTACACACTGCTATATTTAAAATGGATAACCAGCAAGGTCTTACTGTATAGTACAGGGAACTCTGCTTAATGTTATGTAACAACCTAACTGAGGAAAAGAATTTGAAGAAGCATAAATACATGTATATGTATAACTGAATCACTTTGCTGTACACCTGAAATGATCAAAACACTGTTAATCAACTGTGCTCCAATATAAAATAAAAAGTTAAAAAAAGAAAAAAAATATTAGCTGTGAAAAAAAAAGACAGAAAGGGTGTGTTGGAGAGGTGGAATTCTACACTTGGACTGTAATGTCAGTTCTATATTTGGAGATTCTCTGAGTGAGTGAGCATGGTCCTGTTGCTCAAAGGCCTCTCAGGTCCTCCAGCCTGTGAATCTGGGTCACCTCTAGAGTTATGTTCAAGATTCTATATTTTCCCATCCCTCAGCTGTTCCAGGTATTAGGCTGGCCCACTCAGAAACTCCCCCACTTCTTGCTGAGTATCCCCTGGAGTGATGCCTGCCGTGTGCCTATACTCAGCTCTGTCAGCTGTACTCATTACCCTGATCTTTTTGTCCTACTCCAGACCCCATTGTCCACATCAGTTATTGTTGCTGAGCATGGCCATA
>SJYA01003408.1:315157-335146 GCA_006410615.1 Neotragus moschatus
CTGTTGCTTTATATTTAGTATTTCTTTGTTCTTTTTTTCCAGCAGTATTCGTTATATGTACCATATCACTGTTTTTTTTAAAAGAAAAACTGAAAATCCATTTTATTTTTTTGAGGAAAGAATAATTTAAGCCTGGGCTTCCCGGGTGGTGCTACTGTGGTAAAGAATATGCCTGCCAGTGCAGGAGATCTTCCCTGGGTTGGGAAGATCCCCTGGAGGAGGGCATGGCAACCCACTCCACCCTGGAGAATCCCATGGACAGAGGAGCTTGCTAGGCTACAGTCCATAGGGTTGCAAAGAATCAGACAAGACTGAAGCAACTTAGCATGCATGCATACTTATTGCAGAAACAAATATATTTGATCTTCTTTCTTCTCTCATGATTTGTTCATTAGACTTTTTGTTTCCAGGTTATCTTTCCTTACTTTTCTAGGTGTATCAATTTTTTTTAATCAAACATTTAAAAATCCTTTATTTGCCTTTTTTCTTTCCCCAAGGAATTTGGAAGTTCTCTAAAAAGAGCTCTATTGTGCTAGTGGTTACACTCCTATTTTTAACAATCATATTTAAGCTACTTTTCTCCTTAGATATATCAAAATTTAATAATAAATATATTCTCACTCAACCACACATTTTACAAAGATCAATGGCTGCCTCAAGGTGAGTTGATTAGAGAGGATTCAACAGGAAGTGGGGAGACCAGCTAGGCAGTAATTGCTATGACTAAGATAAGAAGTTTTTCCATGGAGTGTATGTGTTTTTTGATTTTTCATTTCAAGTATTCTTACTTAATACATACTATGCTGTCATATTATCATCATCCTTTTATATTTATCAGTAAATATTATAACCACTGCTTCTTGAAACTTAAATCCCTAAATCTTTACTAATCTTGAAATCTTTGTTTTGATTTCATTTAAATTTGCTTAGTCATTTCTTCAGTAATATTTTGTCTTTGAGTGTCTGAGAATGTCTTTTGCCCACACAGATGAATAATATCTTGAATGAGTACAAAATTACTGAATGATAATCCTCTCACTTGTCTATAGATATTATTTCATCATTTTTTTGCTTTCACTGAGGAAAGTGAGACCTCTGATTCTAGTCTGATTCTTTCCTTGGTAAATATAAAATCAAATGAAAAGAAGCTTCTTTGTCTGAAAACTTGTAAGATTTTTCTCTTTATCCATGAAATTTGTAAGTATAGAGATGTTTTCTTCTACCATTTTCTTGATTATCATATTTGGACCTATTCAGTTTTTTCTTGGGCTTCCTTGGTGGCTCAGTGGTAAAGAATCCTCCTGCTAATGCAGGAAATGTGGGTTTGATCTCTGGGTTGGGAAGTTCCCCTAAAGAAGGATATGGCAACCCTCTCTAGTATTATTGCCTGGGAAATCCCATGGATAGAGGAACCTGCCAGGCTATAGTCCATGGGGTCACAAAAGAGTTGGACATGACTTAGTGACTAAACAACAATAACTTGTTCACTTTTATTATTCCTGATATTTTATTTTTTATACATCAAGTTTTCTGGATATGTCTCTGTCTCGTATAATTTCAGTTTTTTTGTGTGTGTGCTTTTGCTCTTGTATTGTGGGTTATTTCTCCAGTTTATCCTCTGGAAAGTTACCTTTGTTTCCAGCAGAAATCATGTCTATACTGAAATTTTGATATTGGCATCACTTAATTTCAGTCTTCAGTCACTTTTTAAAATGTCCTCTAAACCTAGTACACATAAATTGTATTTATCATTCAATTTATAGTAAAATCCAATAAAGTTATTAAGACTATCAGAAAATGAAGTGATAGAGGGACAGAATGAAAAAAAAATAAATTAAATGCAGATCATTAAATGCAGACTACAGATACAAAAGAACTTGCAGACAGAGAAGTCATTGTGGACAGGAAAAAATAAGTTGTATGCCATAAACTGGAAGGCAAGAAGGGCATGGAATTGGTCTGTCTCAACCTTGAAAATTTAAGTCAACACATCATTCTTGTACTTCTGCCATCCTATAAAGTGAGCCAGGAATGTCCAACATTTTTCCTGGCAAATATTTTACCATGCCCCTTGCTCCAAGATATTCTTTCATTTTTTTCCTGACCTGCTGTTTACTTATAACATGTTTCAATCTGGTTAAGAAAATCAACGTCTTATCTATGACCCTGCTTTGGTCTTTGGACCTGGATGTTTGCATCTTGTCTCACTAGTTTTTGATCTTTCTTCTCCCTTTCAAACTTTTGGGCTTGGATTGGACCTGCTACTCTCTATCTTCCTGATCTGGGCAACCTGGAAGAGTATACCTGCCTTTATGACCCTTTGGAATCCAAACTCAGACGCTGGTCTCCGAACTAGTACCTAAACCACTCTACCCTATGAGTGTGAAGAATTCAGGAAGGCTGACATGATGGATCTTTAAAATGGGTAGGATATGAGAAGAACAGAAAGAGTACAGAGCTCATCTTGAGGATGAGATTAGTGTGTGCATGTGAGAGTTTGTGTGTATGTGTATGCTTGCTCAGTGAATAGTCAGACTTACTGGAATGGGTTAATATAGAGGTAATGTCCAAGAAGGTCCTCTAATGGGGAGGGAGTGGAAGATGAAGGAGGAGTCATATGGCTGGAAGGATTCCTTAGGACCGATGCTGGTGGAACAAACTTTTCCTAAGTTGTAGGAGAGTGATCTTGAAGCCAGAGAGTATAAAAAACCAAGGGTCAAGTAGGGAGCTGAGTCTGGTAAGGCAGAAAGGAGATTTGGGCCAATTCATCAAGACTAAAGGGCTAAAAGAAGACGTTTAGAAAGGTTCAGGGACTGGAGATGCATGGAGATAAGAGGTGGCTGGTGGGAAAACCAGGAATAGTCCAGAGAGATTGTGTGCTGTAGTCGTGGTTACCATTTAGGTGCTTGCTACAATATGGCACCTACATGTGGCCTTGCTCATTAGATGAGGGAAGAGTAGGTTGGAAGAAAAAGGCCAGATCTTTCTGGGTCTTAAAACCATACCAAGCACCTTAGATCTGAAGCAGTGAATGATCAATGCTATCAATAGATTTTTGAGCAGGGAGGTAATTTGATGCATACACTGTTATTTTGAACAGCTGTTTAGAAGGACTGAAGGAAGAGAGACTGGAAATAGTCTTGAACCTCTTCAGAAGGTTCAAGTGAGAGATGTTGAGAATTTAGGCATGGGTAGGGAAAAGGAGCAGAGAGTGACAAATCCAGAAGATACTATGAAGAACCACTAAAAACAGGATATTTGAATGGATTAGAGAAAAGAGAGAAGAAGGAGCCATCAAAGGCAAACATGAGATTTTTGTTTGGGAAGGCTACTATGGAGAGTGGGGAAGGTTAGGCATATTGAATTTGAAGCAATGACTAGATAATTCACTCGGTGGAAAATACTATTTGAATATTAGACTATAGTTATTTGGTCATAGACAGCTTAAGTGTCAAACTGCATCAACATAGAAATGGTCATTGAAGTCATGACTGTGGATGAAGGGAGAAGAATGGAGAAGGGGAGATGTAAGGGCAGATGGCTGATCGTTGGGCATAGGTTCACATCTTGTGAAAGAAAAGAGGAAAAGTAGACATTGAAGGAGAAATAAAAGACAGGAGCAATCAGAAAAACTGAAGAATGAGATATTTAAGCAAAAGGAGGTGGTTGATAGTTTCACTCATTACAGGGAGGTTTGGAGATGAGTGGTCTGCCAAGGAGGGTGATAATATTTAAAGACTTTGACTAGAGCAGTGATTCTCAAACTTAAGGATGCAGCAGAATCACCTGGGGGTTTTGTTAAACATATTTCTGGGTCCCATCCAGAGTTTCTGATTCAGTATGGTCTGCAGTGGAGCCCAATAATTTGCATTTCTACCTAGTTGCCAGATGATGCCAAGGTTGCTGGCCTGGGAATTACATCTTGAGAACTATAGGGCTAGAAGAGTGATTTCCGCCTTTTCATTTGTTCATTGCTGACCCGACACATCCAAGTGCTATGACACACTCCTCCTCATAGCAATGGCTCACAAAGGCAGGGATTCTTATGTAGGGCTCTGAACCAGTGTATCCAGTTTTAAAAAGCACTCCCCCCACCCTCAGATAATTCCGAACTCCCTTCACTTGGGGAGAATTACTGAGCTGATACATGGCATTAATAATATTCAAAAACAAAAGGCAGCATTGGAACCATACCCAAACAGATCATTCTTTCTTTGATGATGCAGAAGGCCGTTAAGGATCTGGTCTGCTTCGGGGTGCAGCTGCATGTAGGTGGTGGTTCCTTCTGGTTTCTGGCCCTCAAGGTGAGTCTGTAGCTACTGCTGGTGGCAGGGATGGGGGTGGGGTAGGGGAAAGGGACCTTACTGTCTCTTCAGCTGGATCATCATCCATGGGTGGATAATCCTTGAAACCTTGTTGCCCACAGTCATTTGCAGGTAGGTACTCCTTGCTACCCCACAGTCCATGGTGACGGTGCTGTCAATATCCATGGAGGGAGGAAGCAGCCGTTTCCTCCTTTGGCTCCCTCCTCTGCCGCCTCATTTCCTTTTCTCTAAAGTATACCATACACCTTGAATCCTGAAGGAAGTTTAAGCAGTTCTCAGAGCTCAGGTGATTGGTCCAAAGCCATACCAAGTTGAAGATGAGGGTAGGCAATGTGCCCTTAGTCTAGCTTCCTCATGCCTTCACACAGGTGCAAGTCCTCGCTGCCTTGGTCCTTGGGGGCATCACATACAGAAGCTCCCCAGGCCTCCAGAAGAAGGCCATCCTTCACTGATTGGCCTGTTTCTTCATCCCCTCCTTAAGTCCTTTTCTTGCCCCATGTCCTTACCTCCTCTTTTCCAGGAACATGCCCCACCCCTCCCTACTAAAGTGACCATGTCCCATGTCTCTGCTGCCTCCGGTGTTTGTTGAATGTCAAGGACTTTCCTCCCTTGCCCAATTCCTGCTGGATCTGCAGAGGGGAGAGGGTAGGCTCAAGTCTATCCGATTTAATTAAAAAGTTTTTTCTTCACGTGATAGTTGAACAAGTCAAGCGATACAGATGTGTGTAAAGAAAAACACAGAACCCTTTATTCACCCCACCCCCAACCACAGTCCCTAAAAGTAGCCAGCGTTAAGAATTTGGTGTATGTCCTTCCATACCTTTCTCTACCTTCTTACAAACGTGCTTGTGTTTGTTTCCCCACGGTAGATGACATATTTAAATAAGATTTTATTCTGTACATTGTTCTGCAACTTGCCTCTCCAAACAGTAGGTCAACTCATTGTCTCTTGATTGTGTGGGTGGTAGGGTTGAATGAACTCCAATGTGTGGGGAGGAAGCCTCACACCCTAGACTGTGGATTCTGCAAGAATTAATTTCCTTCTTGACAACCTTGATCTTATTTACAAAAGCGATTCACATTTCTTCTTTTAACATAATTTATTTCTTGTGATCCAATGACCATGGTCTCATAGTGTATTCACCTGATCTCTTCTTTCCAGCTTCCTAATGGTCAGATGATTATTACAATATATCACCTTGACAGCTGCTTCCCCCTATTCCTGGCTGCCCCTAGGCTGGACTTTATATGTTGGCAGTCATCCTTGCTTTCCCCTACCACATACAGTGTGCCCTTCCAACACTCAGCTATCTTAGACAGACTCAGGATGCCCAGTTTCCGCAACTGGACCCAATCTCCGGTCCTTGACTCCTGGCACCGCACCTGTATATCAAATGCTTTATTTGCCTTGCTAGGTTATTCTGGGCCACCTTATCCTTCGGCTCAGTTGCATATCTGTTAAGCCTGTTTCCTTCTTCACCCTGCCCCCTACCCCAAAGCTGAGGTCAGTGGACAGCTGGGGCTCCTGTGCAAATAGGAGTGAAGGAGGGCAAAGCTGATGGAGTCCTTCCTGGTGTCATGTGTGGGCATTGCCAGGAAAGACACATGTTGGCTTCATTGCCTCCTTTGCTCAGGGCACAACATCCCGACACATTTAATAAAGTTTTATAGCTGTGAGGTACATTTTCCACTGTTGCAGACTGGATCGAATTCTGCACACCTCCCCAACCCCCAACCCAACACAGGGTTCTTCCTCTCCACCCCATGAGGTGCCCCAAAGGTCACCTTGGGCTTCCCAGGTGGCACTAGTGGTAAAGAACCTGCCTGACAGTGCAGGAGACATAGGAGATGTGGGTTTGATCCCTGAGTTGGAAAGATTCCCCTGGAGAAGGGAATGGCAGCCTGCTCCAGTATTCTTGCCTGGAGAATCCCATGGACAGAGGAGCCTCGTGGGCTGCGGTCCATAGAATGGCAAACAGTTGGACAGGACTAAAGTGACTTAGCATGCAGGCACACACAAGGTTACCTTAGGTGTTAAAGTGGTCCTGATAGGTTTACAGTGTTAGACCAAAGATCCATGGCACATTGTCTTGGCTAACTTTCCCAGTTTGGGGACCTGGCATTCAGTCTTCTTTCTCTGCCTTCTTTGGCCCCAGCCCCTGCCCTCTTTCTCTTTCAAACTAAACACTTTCTCACACTTTGCACTGCACATCACTTCTCAATGGCCAGGTGTGACAGCTTCTCTGATGAGCTGATTGGCTTACTCAAGTAAGAGCCCAAGTCACTGAAAAGCTGATGGTTCCCACCCTCACATTCTCCACAAGGACAGTGGTTCTGGTGGTACTGCTCCTCCTAGGGGGCAATTGAGAGATCTGTAGGGGCATTTTGGGTTCTCATAGTGATTGTGGGACATTATGAGCATTAAATTGATGATGGCTGAGGATATTTTATTTTCTTAATTTTTTATTTTATATTGGTGTATGGTTGATAAACAATGTTGGGTTAGTTTCAGGTGTACAACAAAGTGATTCAGTTATACATATACATAGTTTTAGTAATGCTCAGTGCATCCCCACACAACAAAGAATTGTCCCATAAGACTTTCAAATGTCTTGCTGGATAGTCAAGTTGGATACAAAGCCTGATTACAATGATCAAGTCCAAAATCTAACACTATGTTAAACATAAGCAGAAAGGAGCTTTTAAGAGCTTTCATATTGAATTTCCCAAGACTGTAACTATTATAAAAATTGAGAGAAAACTGTACTTTGTTTTCTTTGGAACTTAATGAACAATTATTTACCTTTTGGAGAAGTCACAACACTGATCAGTCATGATATTAAGTTAATAATAACACAAATATTTATCACTCTGCATTTCTGGCTATTGGGATCATTGTTGCTTGACATAAAGCTATAAACAACTGAATACTTCAATATTACCTTTGTGAAATCATGACCAAGAATGTAAGTACATACTGAAGTATGAACTAATTTATTTCTCACACTTAATTTTCCTCTCTTTAAATATTTATTTGATACATAAAACTGTGTATGTAACATATATATGTATTAAAATTCATAACAATATGATAAATATGTATTAATTCATCACCCAACTAAAAAATTGAACACTATTTATAATCAATATCTATGTATACCATCTCACTCTCTTCCTAGACCCAGAGATAACCAGTATCTTGAATTCTATGTTTTCTATACTCTTCTTTTAAAGAATAGTTTTATTACATATTTATGCATGCCAAAAGAAGTTTTTAGGTAAATATAAATGACATTCTACTGCATATAGTTTTTTCTTGGACTTTCTTTATTCTGGACATGCTACTAAAATCCATCTGTATTGTTTAATGTAACTATTTCATTCATTTTTACCGCTGTGTGATAGTCCACAATATATTTATCTGTTCCTTTGTCAGTGAACATTTGGGTTGCTACCAAATATTTCTTTTCATGAACTGTACTTATAAACATTTCTAGTTTTGACTCCTTGTACACATGTGCAAGAGAATAAACTAAGGAGTGAAACTGCTGGATTATAGTCTGCAAGTGCAAAATAATGCCAAATTGTTTCCCAAAGTGGTTGTACCCATTGACAATCACAGCAGAGACATACAAGAAGTTGCAAACATTTAAGATTTTACTATGGGCACAAAATATTGGTTCATTGTGGTCTTAATTTGCATTTCCCTGAATACTAATGAAGTTTAGCATCGTTTCATAGGTTCATTGGCCATTTGTGTTTCTTCTGTTCATGGCCTTTGCCCATTTTTACATTTATTTTCTTTTTACTTTGTAAGAATTCTTTGTATTTTTGGTCAGGAATCCTTTTTTGATTGTATGTTTTGTAAATATCTCCTCCAAGTTTGTAGCTTATCTTTTCATTTTCTTTATGATCTCTTTTGAAAAGTGAAAGTTCTCAACATTCAGTTCAGTTCAGTTCAGTCGCTCAGTCATGTCCGACTCTCTGTGACCCCATGAATCACAGCACACCAGGCCTCCCTGTCCATCACCAATTCCTGGAGAGTCTAATTCCTCACTTTTATTTTATGGTTAGTATTTGTGTGCGCGTGCGCGTGTGTGTGCATGTCTGTTTTGTTCAATAAATCTATTACTACTTTAAAATTAGCAAGGTATTCTCTTATGTTTTCCTCTAAAATTTTAACCTTCAGGTGGGAAGCCAAGTACCAAGCTAAAACTTGGGGTTTTTGTTATTAAAAGAAGAAGTAAGTAGTATATGTTGGAGAACAATGATCAGTTTCTATCACATTATACTAGGGACTGTGTACAACTGATTTGCAGAGATGTAAAGATTCCAGGTTGTGGGCTGACTGCAAGCAAGCATGTATGATACCAGTGGATCAACTAGCCAATTACTATTTTAGACTTTTTAAGATTCTAATATGTCCTCTATACTACACACAAATACTGTCTTGGAAAGACTATGATAACAGTGTCAGCCATGAATTAAATAACCCTAAACTGATTGTTATTTCATTGGATGTAGGATTAATACAGAGACCAGCGGGTAGTGTAACAGCAGTCATCAGTAGTGGGAGGGAAAGGAGTCTTGCTGGAGAGGTGACAATATGAGTTTACTCTCCAGATGTAAGCTTTCATCTCATGAGAATGAAAAACTTTCATTAATGGATGGTCCATGTGTAGGGTACTATCGTGTCCTTTAGATGGATGTGGAAGCAGTTGTAGCCTAGGAAAGAAAGCCCTGGAGTTCTGAGAGCAGTGTTTGGGGGGAATGGAGAAGTGCCAGAAATAATTAAGGGGTATATATTTGAACCAAAGAGATCAAGAGTATCCAAGAAAAAGTTTACAAGTAGACTAGATGCAATCGGTGGAAAATATTGCCCGCCAAGGAGCCTATTCAGGAATGCTCCAAAGGATCCTAGCAACACACTGGTGGAATTCCCACTCCTCATACTAGCAAGGGACATGACACTAGCTTCACTCACTGTTCTTTTGCATTCAGGGGGGAAACCGAATTGCCTTGTTTCAGAAGGAGTTTGATGTGAAATGAGGGCCTCACCTGTAGGCAGCTACATTAAAGGCAGGTTCTAAGCTTCAGACTGCCTGTCAGCCCTGGCAGTCCAACATAACACAAGAGCCAGACAAGGCACTGTGACACATCCTTCCCCCATGTCAAGGAGAACAGGGTCAATTCCTTGCTTAAATGAAGAAAGAAGGAAATAGGGAAAACAAGAAGAAAAGAAAAATATAAATTCCTATCTCAAAATATTTATTCTAGACTTCCCTGGTCGTCCAGTGGTTGAGTCTCCGATGCTGGTTTGATACCTGATCCAGGAAGATCCCACATGCCCATGGGGCAGCTAAGCCCATGTACACAGCTATGGAAGCCCAAGCACCTAGAGCCTGCTCAGTGAGAAGCCACTGCAATGAGAAGCCCAGGCACTGCAGCGATAGGGTAGCCATCACTTGCTGCAACTAGAGAAAGTCCACACCCAAGAAAGAAGACTCAGCACAGCCAAAAATAAATACACAAATAAAATTTTTTTCAATTTCCCTTCCACAGAACATAAAGAGCAAGGAGATGAAAATGGAACTGACAGTCTTGAACACAAGAGACAACTTCAGTATGGAATGAGAGAGGGGGTAAAATAGGAAGACAAGTAATAAATAGAGAGGAGGGACTTCTGGGGGTCATGAGCTGTGAGCATTGTGCTGGCTAAAAGGCAGCTTAACAAAAGCAGCAAATAAACTGTCTCATCATCCTCTGGGACCTGAGGGTATCCAGACCTCTGAGAAAGAGCAGAATTTTCAGTCATGAATTGTAGGTGTAACCAGAAGTCTCCCCTACCATGGTTTTGTGAGGGAAGTAATATCTGATTTTCTGTTCCAGAAGATCACTCTGGCTGCTTTATGGATAATGGGCTCTAGTGAGGCAAGAGTAGAAGTAAGAATATCAATCTAAGAGAAACTGCAGCAGCTTAGACAAGAGATGCTGGCATGGTGGTCTGGTCTTGGGTAAAGGCTGTGGAGACTGAGTAAAGTACAGGTGATTCCCATTATTCATAATAGTTATAGTCTATAAAGTTGCTATGAACTCTGCATCAATAAAGATGGAACTGTTGTTCCTAAAGGAAATAAAACATGGTTAGGTTCTGGCAAACCTTTGGTCATAACATTTTCATCAACTGATGAATCCATAATTTAATGTGTGCTTTGTTTAAAAAGACCTTGTTTAATATATATTATTGATTCATTCACATTGACTTCATGGCCAATAGCACTATATTTCATGTCAGAACAATGGTTACATAACTCTGCATTTTCTCTGAAAGGCACATCACAGCCTTCTTGCACTTAGCAACACTGGAAAGCACTTGAGCACTACACTTGGGGGCCATTTCAAACAGAAATTGTCAGCAAAAAAAAAAAAAGTGAAAATGTGGCACTAAAATAAACCGTGAAAAGGACATTCTTCTACAGATTGAGAACTAAAAAAAGAAGGCATCACCTTGTTTGACCTCAGCTGGGAATGTGCACATTGGTTGAATTACATTTTTCACTGTTCTGTCCTCATATTAGGGCTTCCTTGGTGGTTCAGACAGTAATGAATCTGCCTGCAGTGCAGGAGACCTGGGTTCGATCCCTGGGTTGGGAAGATCCCTGGAGAAGGGAATGGCAACCCACTCCAGTATCCTTGCCTGGAGAATCCCATGGACGGAGGAAACTGGTGGGCTGCAGTCTATGGGATTGCAAAGAGTCAGACACGACTGAACGACAAAGAACAACAAGCACAGGTGCTCATATTAATTCGGAGATTACAAATGCACTTTAGCAAGTAGGTAAATCCACAAACATGAAATCTGTGAATAGTGAGGGTCAACTACAGACATTTTTGAGATATATTCCAGAGAGGGACGCTAATGGGACTTAACAGTGGATTGAATGTAGGAAGTGAGAGTGGTATTAAGGTGGACTCTTAGGTTTCTGAATGAGCAACTAAGTCAACAGTGTTACCAAATATGCGGAAGGGGCAGGTTTTTAAGGGAGATGGTGAGTTCAATTTTGAGCATAATAAGTTAGATGTATTGGTTATCCATCCAGCAAGGGATACCAATCAGACAGTTCGATATTTGAGACTGGAGCTCAGAGAACAGGTGTAAGGGAAAAACAGGCACTTGGGAGTGGACATATAATGATAATGAAACATCCGTCCCTCCTCTGTCCCAAGTCATAGTCCAGAGCTTTTCAAAATTGATGGAGAATGAAGGAAAATTGGTTCCTTTGCTTCCTAACCCCTGGTTTATTTCACCTGATTTCAAAAGAAAGTGATGGTGGGTGAAGATAGCTCACTTCTCCACAGGGCATGGTTTGGCAGAAAGGTCCATTATAAGAATCATGAACTCAGTGCTTGGTGCTCAGTTACATCTGTGATCCCTACCTGCATTTTCCTAAAATAGGAATGCAAAAATAGACCTCTACTTATAACATATGCCTAGAAAAAAATTTTTTTAAAGAATCAGATGAATCTATACTTTATAAAAGCTCAAGGAAAACAAATATCCCCAAACCTATGTAAGCGCCTGAGACTATGAGAGGATACATTTATAATTTGGGGATTGGGGATACTGTCTTAAGCTTGTCATGAACATCAGAAGTTAAAAAGAATACCATGATTGACCAGATAAAAGACACAAAACATCCACATGGCCAGCTTCAGTTCAGTCACTCAGTCGTGTCCAACTCTGCGACACCATGGACTTTCCACTTTAATTCAATAGATCTACTTCAGCCCGACAGGCTTCCCTGTCCATCACCAACTCCCAGAGCCTGCTCAAACTCATGTCCATCAAACTGGTGATGCCATCCAACCATCTTATCCTCTGTCATCCCCTTCTCCTCCTGCCTTCAATCTTTCCCAGCATCAGGGTCTTTTACAATGAGTCAGTTCTTCGCATCAGGTGGCCAATGTACTGGAGTTTCAGTTTTAGCACCAGTCCTTCCAATGAATATTCAGGACTGATCTCCTTTGGGATAGACTGGTTGGATCTCTTTGCAGTCCAAGGGACTCTCAAGAGTCTTCTCCAACACCACAGTTCAAAAGCATTAGTTCTTCAGCGCTCAGCTTTCTTTATAGTCCAACTCTCATATCCATACACGACCACTGGAAAAACCATAGCTTTGACTAGATGGACGTTTGTGGGCAAAGTAATGTCTCTGCTTCTTAATATGCTATCTAGGTTGGTCATAGCTTTTCTTCCAAGGAGCAAGTGTCTTGTAATTTCATAGCTGTAGTCACCATCTGTAGTGGTTTTAGAGCCCCCTCAAATAAAGTCTGACACTGTTTCCATTGTTTCCCCATCTATTTGCCATGAAGCGATGGAACCAGATGGCATGATCTTCTTTTTCTGAATGTTGAGCTTTAAGCCAACTTTTTCACTCTTCTCTTTCACTTTCATCAGAGGCTTTTTAGTTCCTCTTCACTTTCTGCCACAATGGTGGTGTCATCTGCATATCGGAGGTTATTGATATTTCTCCCAGCAATCTTGATTCCAGCTTGTGGTCTACACAGTCAAAGGCTTTGGCATAGTCAATAACGCAGAAATGGATGTTTTTCTGTAACNAGGGAGGCCTGGCGTGCTGTGATTCATGGGGTCGCAGAGTCGGACACAACTGAGTGACTGAACTGAACTCATTTTGCATATAGGTTAAATATGCAGGGTGACAGTATACCTCCTTGACATACTCCTTTCCCAATTTGGAACCAGTCTGTTGTTCCATGTCTGGTTCTGATTGTTGCTTCTTGACCTGCATACAGATTTCTCAGGAGTCAAGTAAGGTGGTCTGGTATTCCCATGTCTTTCAGAATTTTCCACATTTGCTGTGATCCACATAAAGGCTTTGGCATAGTCAGTAAAGCAGAAGCAGATGTTTTTCTGGAACTCTCTTGCTTTTTTGATGATCCAATGGATGGTGGCAATTAGATCCCATGGCCAAAGATATAAACAAAATAAAAAGTTAAGTGACAGAAAGGAGAAAATACATGTAACAAAGGGTTAATATCCACTTGCTCTAGAAGACTCATATAAGAATCAACAAGAAAAGATTCAGTGTAAAAACAAGCAAAGGACACAAAGTGGCAGTTCACAGATCAAGCACTTTAAATGGTCATACTCACTATTGCTCAATTTCAACCATTCATTTATTAAACAAATATTTAGTGAGCAGCTTCTACATGCCAAGCACTCTCACAGCTGCTGGAGATTCAGCAGTGAACAACATATATAAAGTCCCTGCCTCCCTGGAACTTACATGCCAATGAGCGGAGTCAAATAGTAAAAACTGAGATACATAATATGTCATTGGTGAAAAGTGCTCTGAAACAAAATTAAGTACTGTAGGATGATAAAAAGTGATGTGGAAAGTTGCTTAAGAAAAGATGGTGTAATGGTTAATTTTATGTGTCAATTTTACAAGGCCATAAAGTGCTCATATATTTGGTCAAACATTATTTTGGGTGTGTATGTGAGGGTCTTTGGAGTGAGATTAACATTTGAATTGGTAGACTAGTAAAGCAGATTGCCCTCACTAATGTAGGTGGGCATCACCCAATCGGTTGAAAGCCTGAATAGGACAAAAAGACTGAGTAAAAGGGAACTCCTCCTGCCTGACTGTTTGAGCTGGGCATTGGTCTTTTACAGCATCTGAACTTGAACTGAAATGTTAACTCTTCTTGAATTTTGAGCCTGCTGGCTTTTGGATTGAAACTTTTACCATGGGTTCTCTTGGTTTTTAGGCTTTCTGACTTGGACTGGTACTATACCATGGGCTCTCCTGGAGCTCTAGGTTGCCAATTGCAGATGTTGGGACTTCTCAGCCTCCATAACTGTGTAAGCCAATTTCTTATGTTCTCTTGATGGATAGATAGATGACATATAGCTCTATATATATCCAGTTATATATGAATATAGAGATAGAGATGTTTCTGTGCATGTGTGTGTGTGTGTGTGTGTGTGTGTATGCATATTTTCTCTGGAGAACCCCGACTGATACAGATGGCTAGGGAGAATCTCTAATTACATGACATTTGATCAGAAGAGACATGAAGTGTGAAGATGCAGTGGAAAGATATCCGGTGAAACGTTGTGGCCTGTTGTGGGTGATGTCTTCCTTAGTGTGGTCCATATTTAGCAAAGAGGCCAAGCGGCTGGAGTGGAATGAGTACGAAGATGAGGTCAGGGAGGCATCAGAGGCCAGACCATGAGGCCCTTGCAGGCTGCTGAAAGGATGTTGGCTTCTACTTAGAGATAGAAAGGCATTAGAGATAGGGGCAGGCGTTGAGCGGAAGAGTGACATGCTGTGACTTGTGCTTTTTAAAGGATCACTTGGTTGTTGTGTTGGGAATGGACTGGGATGGTATCCACAGCTTGGGAACAGCAGAAGGGTACCAGGAAGACCAAGCAGGAGGTTTGAACAATAATCCAGTCGGAAGAAGGTAGCGGCTTGGACCAGGGTGGCATTGGTAGAGGTAGTGAGAAGCGATCAGACTGTGGAGAGTATGAGAGAAAGGGAGGAATCAAAGATAGCTCCAGAATATTGGTCGGAAGATTGGAAGAATGGGGTTGCCATTGACAGAAATGGGATATTGTGTAGGAAGAGCAGGTCTGAGGATAAGATCAGGAGTTTAGTTTGGACCTGTTAACTGCCTCTCATTTTAGGTGTTTTCTCATATCTGTGTTTTTATTTTTTATTTTTTTGTATCTGTGTTTTTAAAAAATTCATGCAAATTAGGATTTTGAAGAAAGCAACTGAGAAAGCAACTGATTTGAGTAGAAATGTGGAGATCATGGCTAAAGGCATAAATGTAAGAATTATCACATTACCCACAATTAAAGAAATACAAACTAAAGCAAAATATTGTGGGGTTTTTTTGCTCATGAGGTTGGCAAATTTTTTTGTTTTTTAATTCTATTTTTTAATTGGAGGAAAATTTCTTTACAGTGTTGCATTGATTTCTGTTGTACAACAATGTGAATCAGCCATAATTATACCTATATCCCCTCCCTGGTAAGCCTCCCTCCCCTCCCCCATCCCACACCTCTAGATCAACACAGAGTACCAGGCTGGGCTTCTGTATAACAGAAGTGTTATACAGCAACTTCTCACCAGCTATCTATTTTTCACACTACTGGGCCCCAAGAAAGCCACAATTCTAAAAGATACAGGTATCCCAATGCTCATTGCAACACTATTTACAACAGCCAGGACATGGAAGCCATCAAGATGTCCATCTACAGATGAATGGATGAAGAAGATGTGGTACATCTGTATACAATGGAATTTTACTCAGCTGTGAAAAAAGAACGAATTTGGGTCAGTTTTAATTAGCTGGATGAATCTAAAGCCTGTTATACAGAGTGAAGTAAGTCAGAAAGAGAAAAACAAATATGTGTTAATGCATATATGTGGAATCTAGAAAAATGGTAATGATGGACCAATTTGCAGGGAAGGAATGGAGACACAGATGGCAAACTTTTAAAAATCAATAATAGCCAATGTAGCTAAGGGTATGGAAAAATAAGTGTTTGTATTCATTTTGTGAGAGTATAATTGGTGGAACTTTTTGGAGGGAAGTTTGGTAGTTTCAATTGGGAACTCATGTACACCTGAGATGAAAAAAAAATAAAAATAAAAATTAAAAAAAAAATAAAAATAAAAAGTGCATATCCTTTAACCCAACAGCTGCACTTCTAAAAGTTTATTTTCTAGGTATTTACACTTGTGAGCAAAACTATGTGTATAAGATGTTCAATGTTGCATCATTTCTAATAGAAAATAAATGGAGGACTTCCCTGGTGGTCCAGTAGCTAAAAATCCAAACTGACAATGCAAGGGACACAGGTTCGATCCCTGGTCCAGGAAAATTCCACATGCCATGTGGCAGCTGAACCTGTGCACCACAACTACGGAGCCTGCATACCCTAGAGCCTGTGCCCCACAATATGGGAAGTCACTGCTATGAGAAGCCTGTGCACTGCAACGAAGTGTAGCCTCCACTTGCTGCAACTGGAGAAAGCCTGTGCTGTAATGAAGACCCAACACAGCCAAAAATAAAAATAAAAAATAGATAAAAATTTTTTAAAGAAAATAAATGGAGACAATTGGCATATCCAACGACAGAAAGTAGGTAAATACCTTATTGTTCAGCCAGCCTGGAGTACTAGATTCCTGTTCAAAGATTGACCATGTGATGATAATGCTCCTTACTGAATGCTTACTATGTGACAGGTACTGTGCTAAATGTTTTATGTCTTGCCTCATTTAAATTAATTTTTGCTACTCAGAGTCATTTCGTTTTTCTAGTCACTGATTCACTCACGTAACAATTATTTGGGGGCACCTGCGCATGCTGCATTGGTAAGCTGCTCAGTCATATCCAACCCCATGTGACTTTGTGGACTGTAGCCCGCCAGGCTCCTTTGTCCATGGAATTCTCCAGGCAAGAATAGTGAAGTGGATTGCCATGCCCTCCTCCAGGGAATCTTCCCGACCCAGGGATCAAACCTGTGACTCTTACATCTCCTACACTGTCAGGCAGTTTCAATACTATGTGCTAATTCTGCCTGCTAAATCCATAAAAATGGACTTACTTTCCCTGGATCAATAGTTCCTAATCTCTATAGCGTTACATTTATCTTTGAGATGCTGATGAAACCTACAGGCTCTGTTCCCAGATAAATACTCATGCTTCTTTGGGGGAATCTCAGACCTCTCCTGAAGCTCTGGGGGTCTGTGGACCCTCAGACTAGATTCAGAGTCGCTGTTCTGGAGCACTGGTATTGGGACATACAGAGGGAAGAGCTGGAGGCAGAGTGGGGAAGAGGCCAAGGCATACAGAAATTTTTGGCAGGCCAGTTTCTGTGTGGAAAATACTGGTTAAGTGCAGATTTTGTTGCCATGATACTAAGACTTGGGGATGCCATGGTTCCTTGTTGAATACTAACTGCTCTCTGGGCCATACACTCCCATTCCCCAACATTTCCCTCCCCATCCTCCATCTCTTTCAGACTTGGTCAGCCTAAATATCTCTCCTTCCCTTCTTCAGTTCCAACCCTCACAAGGTCAAATGCAATTGGCCAGGACCCCAAGCCTTTGGTCCAAGTGACTGGGGATCCTCTCCCATAGTTTGAGTGTAGGACTTTACAATGAGTCCTTGTCTCCTTCTTTTTCCCCCTTTCCTGGAGAAGTTTCCATGGCAACGGTCAAGCAGGCTACTAGGATATCTGCTTGAGCAGCCACCAGACACTCACTCTCAAGATTGATCCGATGCTTCAGTTCAGCAAAGGACAGGCAACAAACCCCTTTGGGTCAGTTTGAGTTCTGTAAGGAGATACTGAGATGGAGTTAGGGATTAAAAAAAAAAAGGCTTATTGAGGGTTAACCCTGTGAAAGATAAAGAGGGAGTAAACAATGTTGGGCAGCAAAGTCTCTAGACATTAATTATTTGGGTCTAAGTTGCAGCATTTGGGAACTAGTTCCCCGACCAGGGATAGAAGCCAGGCCCACTGCACTGGGAGCGTGGAGTCTTAGCCAGTGGACCATCAGGGAAGTCCCCAAACATTGATGTGTATTTGATATTTGTGAGCAGAAAAACAAGAAAAAGCAGAGTTAGGCAGTCCTGTGATGTGGACCTGAAAGTCTTGGCCAATCTAGGGGAGGGCTGCAGGGCAAGGATAGTCCCTTAGAGAAGTTCTGCAAAGGGCTGAAAATAGCCAGGCTTTAGCCTTCTTGCTGTGTTCAATCATGGGCTAGAGGCTGCCCCAGAAGAGCATGGCATCAGCTCAAATACTGCAGAGGACCCTGCAGACACTGTTGCTGGAGGCTATCAGTTAACTGTCCTCCTCAGAGCTGAAAGGTTAATTCTTTCTGGAAGGGCTAATCAAGCCTTGTCTCTAGCTGACACAACCTCTTACCTTTTCTAACCCCAAGAAAACAGCTATCACGGTCCGATCTAGGCCGAGTCTTTTCCAACACCACAGTTCAAGAGCATCAGTTCTTCAGTGCTCAGCCTTCTTTATGGTCCAACTCTCACATCCATACATGACTACTGGAAAAACCATAGCTTTGACTACACAGACCTTTGTCGGCAAGCTGATGTCGCTGCTTTTTAATATGCTGTCTAGGTTTGTCATGCGGTTCATACTGTTCATGGGGTCCTCAAAGCAAGACTACTGAAGTGGTTTGCCTTTCCCTTCTCCAGTGGACCACATTCTGTCAGAACTCTCCACCATGACCCATCCGTCTTGGGTGGCCCTACATGGCATGGCTCATAGTTTCATTGCGTTAGACAAGGCTGTGGTCCATGTGATCACAAAATAGACAACAAATTCTTACTGCCTCATTTATGATTAATACTAAATAAATTTTCCATTTAACAGCCAGAAAACAATGTGCTGCTAAGTCAGATGGAGAAAGCAGAAACCAAGGAATCGCCACCTTTCAGGCTTCATGATAATCACGTGGCTCTTTCATGCTTCAGTTTCTTCACCTTTTAAGCTTAAGCTGTATGAAAACTGATGTCAGTTCCTGAAAACAGTTCAGTCAGGAGACAGCACTTTGATGTTACTGACGCAGTTGAACTCTCCCGGCCTCTGGACACAGCAGCATCACGAGGAAACAAAGGCGAAAACCCGATTCTCTTCTCAGTTAGCGGCAGTCACTTGTCCCCAAGACTCTCTGAGCAGAAGAATAGAGCAAATGTCCTGCCCTCAGAGAGCCTCTCCAGTCTGTGTAGCAAAGCAGCCTTTTGCGCTTCTGAGTCCTGCGGCCCCGGCTCTGGAGTGAGGCGGCGGGTGCCCGGGGTCGGCGAGGGAGGACGCGATGCTTTAAGGGCCCGGATTGGCCAGGGCTCCCCGCGCTCCCCGCCCCCTTTCACGCTCCTGGGACTCACAGTCGGCCTGGCGGCGGCGGCGGCTCCTCCCCAGCTCGCAAGGGATCCCGGGCCTCGCTGTCCGGTCTGCAGAGCCGGGCAGGGTAGCGGAAGACGGTGACGTCTCCGCCTCCACGCCATGGGTCTCCGGCCGGCCAGCTTGCCCCAGCCGCACCTGACCTGCCTCTTGAGATATGCACGTCAAGAAGCAACAGTTAGAACTGGATATGGAACAACAGACTGGTTCCAAATAGGAAAAGCAATACGTCCAGGCAGTATATTGTCACCCTGCTTATTTAACATATGCAGAGTACATCATGAGAAACACTGGGCTGGAAGAAGCACAAGCTGGAATCAAGATTGCTGGGAGAAATATCAATAACCACAGATATGCAGATGACACCACCCTCATGGCAGAAAGCAAAGTAGAAGGAAAGAGCCTCTTGATGAAAGTGAAAGAGGAGAGTGAAAAAGTTGGCTTAAAACTCAACATTCAGAAAGCGAAGATCATGGCATCTGGTCCCATCACTTCATGGGAAATAGATGGGGAAACAGTGGAAACAATGACAGACTTTACTTTTTTGGGCTCCAAAATCACTACAGATGGTGACTGCAGCCATGAAATTAAAACATGCTTATTCCTTGGAAGAAAATGTATGACCAACCTAGACAGCATATTAAAAAGCAGACACATTACTTTGCCAACAAAGGTCCCTCTGGTCAAGGCTATGGTTTTTCC
>SJYA01003408.1:335361-358819 GCA_006410615.1 Neotragus moschatus
TGGCCACCTGATGCAAAGAACCGACTCATTGTAAAAGACCCTGATGCTGGGAAATATTGAATGCATGAGGAGAAGGGGATAACAGAGGATGAGATGGTTGGATGGTATCACCAACTCAACGGACATGAATTTGAGTAAACTCTGGTAGTTGGCGATGAACAGGGAGGCCTGGTGTGTTGTGGTCCATGAGGTCACAGAGTCAGACACGACTGAGCGACTGAACTGAACTGAACTGAACTGAGGTTTGTCATAGCTTTTTCTTCCCAGGAGCAAGCATCTTTTAATTTAATGGCTGCACTCACTGTCTGCAATGATTTTGCAAGCCACGAAAATAAAGTCTGTCACTGTTTGCATTGTTTCCCCATCTATTTGCCATGAAATGATGGGACCGGATGCCATGATCTTAGTTTTTTGAATATTGAGTTTTAAGCCATCTTTTTCACTCTCCTCTTTCACCTTCATCCAGAGGCTCTTTAGTTCCTCTTTGCTTAAGAATGTACACACAGCAATTATAGTAATTGCTACTATTGGTGAAGTGCCTGTCATTTTGGTATCATTATTGTTAGAATCATAAAGGACTAGTTTTGAAAACCGTTTCTGCAACTGAATGGCCTTGGACAAGTGACTGTCTCTTAAAGCTTCAGTTTCCTCATTTGTGAAATGGTCGTGACAATAATACCTATCTCATAAGGCTATTGTGATGTCAAATGAGATAATAATGCATGTGAGGTGCTCAGCGTAGCTGGGCACATATAAGTGCTCAGTGATGGTCAGCTATATTATTGCTGTGTGCCAGGAACAGTACAGCTGTATCTAACTCAGGCCTCACAATAACCTTGCCATGTCAGTACTATCAGCTCCCTTTTGTAGGTGAGGTATTGGAGGCTCTGGTGGAGGATTAGTGACTTGCTGAAGGATCACACAACTAGCAATTGGCAAGTCTGCCAGTTTTCTGACCTTAGTGTCCAGACTCATCAGCTCACACAAAACCACCTTCTAGAGCTTTCTTTGGCTGCTGCCAGAGGGGCTCTGCAGTCTCATAAGCAGCATGAGGGACAAATGAGGTTTGGGAGTATTCTCAGCCCACTGACAGAGAGAGAGAGAGAGCAGCAGTGGAGTGATAGCCATTTAGAACAGCGAACAGAAGTCAAAAGAAAATATGATCAGTAAGCTATTTGGGAGCTTATATGGTGGGCTCATTTATATGCCATGATAAACGATATGAGCTCCCCTCCTACATGGTATAGTAGGAGGGGCACCAAACGTCCCTCTCTCTGATCTTCAAGTCAAACTTCTCCTATTCCTCACACACAAAATATGTCTGAAGAACCAAGATTAGTAAGCCATTCCTTTGTTATGGTATTGTTCCAGCTGCTTCCAGACAAAATATAACAACCCCAAGAGATAAAAAGAGGAGAGTGAAAAAGTTGGCTTAAAGCTCAACATTCAGAGAATGAAGATCATGGCATCCAGTCCCATCACTTCATGGGAAATAGATGGGGAAACAGTGTCAGACTTTATTTTTCTGGGCTCCAAAATCACTGCAGATGGTGATTGCAGCCATGAAACTAAAAGANCAGAGGGTGAGGTCACTGCACAGGCCGGAAAGTATGGGATTACTGCCCAGAGATCAGAGATGGGGTCACTGCCCTGGCCTGAGAGTGTGGGGTCACTGTGCAGAGATCAGAGGGTGGGATCTGTGCCCAGAGATCAGAGATTGAGGTGACTGCCTAGAGATCAGAGGCTGGGGTCACTTTCCAGGTCTGAGAGGGAGGGGTCACTGCCCAGAAATCAGTTTCTGCCCAAAGATCAGAGGGTGGAGTCATAACCCAGGCCTAGAGGGCAGAGTAACTATCCAGAGAACAGAGGGTATGATCTCTGCCCAGAGATCAGAGGGTGGGGTCACAGTTCAAGCCTGAGAGTTCAGGGTCACATCGGAAAGATCAGAGTGTGGGGGCATAGTCCAGGTCTGAAAGGATGCAGTCACTGTCCAGAGATCAGAGGGTGGGATCTTTCCCCAGAGATCAGAGAGTGAGGTTACTGCACAGGCCTGAGGGGTGGGATCATGGCCAGATCTGAGAGAGTGAGGGTGAAGTCATGTCCAGCCATGAGAGGGTGGGATCTCTGCCCAGAGATGATAAGGTGGGGTCACTACCCAGGTCTGAGAGGGCAGGGTCACTATCCAGAGATCAAAGCGTGGGATCTCTGCATACAGATCAGAAAGTGAGGTCACTGCACAGGCCTGAGGGGGTGAGGTCACTTCCAGGACTGAGAGACTGAGGTCAGTGCCCAGAGATCACAGTGTGAGGTCACCAGCCAGAGATAAGAAGGTGAGGTCAGTGCCCAGAGATCAGAGGGTGTGGTCACTCTCCAGTCCTAAGAGGGTGCAGTCACTAACCAGAGATAAGAGGTAGGGTCACTGTCCTGGTCTGAGAGGGTGGGGTTACTGCTCAGAGATCAGAGACCAGGTCACCTCCCTGGCCCGAGTAGGTGGCTTATTGTCCAGGCCTGAGTTGGTGAGTTCACTGCCTTGAGATCAGATGGCGTGTCATTATCCAGAAATCAGAGGGCAGGATATCTGCCCAAAGATGTGTCTCTGCCTGGAAATCATCGGGTGAAGTCACTGTTCAGAGATCAGAGGGTGATGTCACTATCACCCTCTGAACTCTGGGTGGGTCAATACTCAGAGATCAGAGAGTGAGGTCATTTCCCAGAGTTCAGAGGGTGGGGTCACTGCCCAGAGATCAGAGGTGGGATCTGCCCAGAGATCAGAGGGTAGAGTCACTGTCCAGAGATTAGAAAGTGATGTCACTTGCTGGGGTCCAGCCCTGGTGGATCCAGGGAATTCGAAGGGGAGACGTAATCGGTGAGGAAAGACTTATTTATTCAAAAATATAAAGAGAGATTAGGAAAGAATAGTGTAGTAGGAAAATTAGTGGAGAAAGAGGCTGAATAACTTGGTTTACATGGAAAACCAATAAAGTTCCAAGACAAAAAACTTGCACCGTCTGCGTAGGCCACTGGCGCCTGCTTGAATAGCAGAGGGTGCCCTGCCTTGGGTTCCCTCTCACATGGGTCTTAGAAGCCAGGGCAAACAAGTAGACTCAGTGAGCCTCCGCATTCCAAGGGATCAGCCTGAAAAGGAGAGAGAGGGAGAGGGAGAAAGAGAGAGAGTCAACACAGGGGAGGCCAAACTTGTGCAAAAACCCCCATAACTTTATTTTTAAAAGGTGCTTATATACCCTAAGTTTTACATAATGGAAGATACAGAGTCATGCAGGGGCAGCAGTCCTGGCCCTTTCTGTATATGTTTTTGTATACAAAAGGTCTCTGGTGTTTTACATTATCTTCTGGCCAAGAGGTCTGTTAACACTTTATGGCTCTCTTCCTTAATGAATGTTAATCTCATTTCCCCTGAAGTGTTTTTCTTTAATCTGCATCACCCTTAAAGCACTAACGTTACATCCCCATAGAACAAAGGTGCAGTGGGTTATAACAAAGAAGGTACTTAACTCAAAGATCTATATTGTTACTTGTTTTTTCTATATACCATCTATATCAACAAATAAAAGATATGAAAATTTGGCAGCAAGTGTTGGCTCAACAAATGAAACCCTTAATCAGTCCTATTCTAGTGATTTTGACTCCTCAGAAGCCCCTACATTCCTAGGATGTTTTAAGCTTCCTGTGCCTCTCAGTTCGGGAGGCTGCAAACAATCACATGCGCAGCTGTAAGAGTCCTGCAGGCAGGCTAGAAAGCCATCGGAGGGGTTTTTGGATTGAAACACTCTTATTATGCCCAGGAGACTTATTATCTAGGAGCTCTAAATTAATTCCTTTTAGAGGAAGATGGTGGGGGACAGCCCCCTGTTAATGTCAGAAGTGTAAGTGAAAAGCATAATGTAGTACGGCAGGCAGACTCTGGTTTTGGGAGTAGATGCTTGAGAAAATTCAGCGAGGCTCCCTTAAGGCCCGATTCGCCTTTGCCTGTTGGACCCCTTAACCTCATGACCTTTGCCATGGGCGGGACTCCTCGTGCTGGCTCCCAGCAGTCACTGTTCACAGATCAGAGGATGGGCCAGTGCCCAGAGATAACAGAGTAGGGTCATTGCCCAGAGATCAGAGATTTGGTCACCTCCATGGACCAAGTAGGTGGCTTATTGTCCAGGCCTGAGTTGGTGAAGTCACTGCCTTGAGATCAGATGGTGTGTCATTATCCAGAAATCAGAGGGTGGAATATCTGCTCAGAGATCTGTCTCTGCCCAGAAATCATCAGGTGATGTCACTGTTCAGAGATCAGAGGGTGATGTCACTGTTCAGAGATCAGAGGGTGATGTCACTATCCAGAGATCAGAGGGTGATGTCACTATCCAGAGATCAGAGGGCAGGATGTGTGCACAGAGATCAGTCTCTGCCCAGAAATTATTGGGCGAAGTCACTGTTCAGAGATCAGAGGGTGATGTCACTATCAAGAGACTGGAGGGTGGGGTCATTGCCAGACCTGAGTGACTGAGGTCACTGAAAAGAGACCAGATCAAGTCAAGTCCAGCCGTGAGAGGGTGAGGTAACTGCCCAGAGATCAGAGGCTGAGGTCATTGCCCAGAGATCAGAGGGTGGGGTCACTGCCCCAGACCACAGGGTAAGGTCAGTGCCTTGATATGGGAGGGTGAGGTCACTTCCTAAAGATCACAGTGTGTGGTCACTCTCCAAGCCAGAGGGGACAGGTCATTAAGCAGAGACAAAAGGTAAGGTCACTGCTGGCGTCACTGTCCTGGCCTGAGAGGGTGGAGTCACTGTCCATAGATCAGAGGGTGGGATCTGTGCCCAGAGATCAGAGGCTGGGGTCACTGTTCAAAGTTCAGAGTGTGGGGTCACTGTCTAGAGATCAGAGGGTAAGGTGTCTGCCCAAAGATCAGAGAGTGGGGTCACAGTCTAGTCCTGAGAGTATGGGTCACTGCTAAAACATCAGAGGGTGAGGACACTGTCCAGGCCTGAGAGGTTGGGGTCACTGTCTAGAGATCAGAGGGTGGAATCTCTGCTCAGAGATCAGAGGGTCATCACTGGCCCAAGATTAGAAGGTGGGATCACTGACCAGAGATCAGAGGGTAGGGTCACTGTCCAGTGATGAGAAGATATGGTCACTCTCTAGTCCTGAGAGGGTGCGGTCACTAATGAGTGATCAGAGATAGGATCACTGCCCTGTCCTGAGTAGGTGGGGTCTCTGTCCAGGCATGAGATGGTGGAGTCACTACCTGGAGATCAGACAGTGATGTCAATATCCAGAGATCAGAGGGTGAGATCTCTGCCTGGAAATCAGAGTGGGGGTCAGTGCACAGAGATCAGAGGGCGAGATCATTGCCCAAAGATCAGAGGGTGGAGTCAGTCCCTTGATATTAGAGGTTGTGGTCACTTTCTAGGCATGCAGTGGGAGAGTTCCTAACAAAAGTCAGAGGGCAAGGTCACTGCACAGACCTGAGAGGGTGGGATCTTTCCCCAGAGATCAGAGGGAGGGTCAGTGCCCAGAGATCAGAGTATGAGGTCACTGTCCAGGTCTGAGAGGGTGGGGTCATTGTCCAGATATCATAGGGTGGGATCTCTGCCTAGAGCTCAGAAGGTGGGGTAAGAGTCCAGGTCTGAGAGGGCAGGGTCACTGTGCAGAGATCAGAGGGTGGGATCTCTGCACACAGATCAGAAGGTGAGGTCACTTCCCAAAGATCAGAGGGTGTGGTCACTCTCCAAGCCAGAGGGGAGGGGGTCACTAACCAGAGACAGAGAGTGAGGTCATTGCTGGGGTCACTGTCCAGGCCTGAGAGGTCGGTGTCACTGCCCAGAGATCAGAGGCTGGAGTCACTATCCAGAGATCAGAGGGCTGGGTCACTGTCTTGTCTCCAGATCACTGTGAAAATATTGAAGGGTAAGGCCACTGTCCAGGTCTGAGAGGGCGGGGTCACTGCACAGAGATCATAGGGTGGGGTCCCTACTCAGAGTTCTGAGTATGATGTCACTGTCCGGAGATGAGAGGGTAGGGGTTAGTGCCCAGAGATCAGAGTCTGGGGTCATTGCCCAGAGACAGGAGGGGCATTGACTGCCCAGAAATCATAGGGNCTGCACAGAGATCATAGGGTGGGGTCCCTACTCAGAGTTCTGAGTATGATGTCACTGTCCGGAGATGAGAGGGTAGGGGTTAGTGCCCAGAGATCAGAGTCTGGGGTCATTGCCCAGAGACAGGAGGGGCATTGACTGCCCAGAAATCATAGGGTGAGGTCACTGCCCAGAGATCAGAGGGTGATGTCAGTATCCAGAGATCAGAGCATGGGTTCACTCTCCAGAGTACAGAGGTGGGATCTGCCCAGAGATCAGAGGCTAGGGTCAGTGTCCAGATATCAGAGGCTAGGGTCACTGCCCAGAGATCAGAAAGTGGGGTCACTGCTCAGAGTTCAGGTGGTAGGGTCACTGCCAGAGATCAGAGGGCAGCACCTATGCACACGGATCAGATGGTGAGGTCACTACACAGGCCTGAGGTGGTGGTGTCACTTCCAGATGTGAGAGACTGAGGTCAGTGCCCAGAGATCACAGGGTGAAGTCATGTTCAGCCTTTAGAGTGTGTGGTAACTGCCTAGAGATCAGAGGGTGTGGTCATTGCCCAGAGATCAGAGAGTTGGGTCAGTATCAAGAGATCAGAGGGTGATGTCACTATCCGGAGATCAGATGGTGGGGTCACTATCCTTAGATCAGAGAGTGGGGTCAATGCTCAGATATCAGAGGCTGAGGTCATTGGCCAGAGATCAGAGGGTGGGGTCACTGCCCAGAGACGACAGGGTAAGATCAATGCCTTGATATGACAGGGTGTGGTCACTCACCACGCATGCAGTGTGGGGGTTGCTAGCCAAAGTCAGAGGGTGAGGACACTGCACAGACCTCAGAGGGTATGGTTACTGCCCAGAGATCAGAGGGTGGGATCTTTCCCCAGAGATCAGAGGGAGGGTCACTGTCCAGAGATCAAAGGGAGGGTCACTGTCCAGAGATCAGAGTATGAGGTGACTGTCCAGGTCTGAGAGGGTGGGGTCACTGTGCAGAGATCAGAGGGTGAGATCTCTGCCCAGAGATCAGAAGGTAGGGTGAGTGTCCAGGTTTGAGAGGGCAGGGTCACTGTCCAGAGATCAGAAGGTGTGATCTCTGCACACAGATCAGAAGGTGAGGTCAACTGAACAGGTCTGAGGTGGTGGGGTCACTTCCAGGACTGAGAGACTGAGGTCAGTGCCCAGGGGCCACAGGGTGAAGTCATGTCCAGCTTTGACAGGGTGAGGTCACTGCCTAGAGATCAGAAGCTGGGGTCTCTGTCCATGTCTGAGAGGATGGGGTCACTGCACAGAGATCAGAGGGTGAAGTCACTACTCAGGTATCAGAGGGTTGGGTCACTATCCTTAGATCAGAGGGTGGGGTCACTACCCAGAGACCACAGGATAAGATCAGTGGCTTGATATGAGAGGGTGAGGTCACTTCCCAAAGAGCAGAGGGTATGGTAACTCTCCAAGCCATACTGGAGGGGTCACTAACCAGAGACAAAGGGTGAGATCACTCTTGGGGTTGCTGTCCAGTCCTGGGATGGTGAGGTCACTGTTCAGACCTTAGGGGGCGAGGTCAATGCCCAGAGATCAGAGGCTGGAGTCACTACCCAGAGATCAGAGGGTTGGGTCACTGTCTTGTCTCCAGTTCACTGTTAAAACATCGGAGGTTAAGGCCACCGTACAGATCTGAGAGGATGGGGTCACTGCACAGAGATCAGAGTGTGAGTTTACTACTCAGCGTTCTGAGTATGAGGTCATTGTCTAGAGATGAGAGGGTGGGGGTCAGTGCCCAGAGATCAGAGGGTGATGTCACAATCCAGGGATCAGAGGGTTGGGTCACTGTCCAGAGAGAAAAGGGTGGGATTCTTGCCCCCAAATCAGAGGGTGTGGCCACTGCACAAGCCTGAGAGTGTGGGGTTACTCCCTAGAGATCAGAGATAGGGTCAGTGTCCTGGCCTGAGAGGGTGGGGTCACTGTCCATAGATCATTGAGTGGGTCTGTGCCCAGAGATCAGAGGCTGGGGTCACTTTTCAGAGACCAGAGTGTGGGGTCACTGTCCAGAGATCAGAGGGTGAGGTATCTGCCCAAAGATCAGAGGGTGGTGTCACAGTCTAGTCCTGAGAGTATGGGCCACTGCTAAAACATCAGAGGGTGAAGACACTGTCCAAGCCTGAGAGAGTGAAGTCACTGCCCATAAATCAGATGATGAGGTCACAGATCAGGCCTGAAAGTATGAGGTCACTCCACAGAGAACAGAGCATGAGATCACTGCCCAGGCATGAGAGGGTGGGGCTACTGACCAGACATCAGAGATAGATGAGAAGGTGAGGTCACTGCACAGAGATCAGAGGATGAGCTGTCTGTCCAGAGATCAAAGGGTGGGATCACTGTCTAGTCCTGAGATTGTGAGAATAACTGCTAAAATATCAGAGGATGAGGACAGTGTCCAGGCCTGAGAGGGTGGGGTCACTGTCTAGAGACCAGAAGGTGGGACTCTGCCCAGAGATCAGAGGGTTGTCACTGACCCGAGATTAGAGGGTAGGGTCACTGCCCAGAGATCAGAAGGTGGGGTCACTGTCCAGTGATCAGAGGGTAAGGTCACTCTCCAGTCCTGAGAGGGTGAGGTCACTAATGAGAGAACAGAGATGGAGTCACTGCCCTGGCCTGAGTAGGTGGGGTCATTGTCCAGGCCTGAGATGGTGGAGTCACTACCCAGAGATCTGACAGTGATATCAATATCCATAGATTAGAGGCTGGAATCTGTCCAGAGATCAGAGAGGGGTCAGTGCACAGAGATCAGAGGGTGGGGTCACTGTGAAGAGATCAGAGGGTAAGGTAAGTGCCTCAATATTAAAGAGTGTGGTGACTCTGCAAGCATGCAGTGGGGTAGTTCCTAACCAAACTCAGAGGGTGAGGTAACTGCACAGACCTGAGAAGGTCGGATTACTGCCCAGAGGACAAAGCGTGGGATCTTTCCCCAGAGATCAGAGGGAGGGTCACTGTTCAGATATCAGAGGGTGGGATCTCTTCCCAGAGATCAGAAGGTGGGGTCAGTGTCCAGGTCTGAGAGGGCAGGGTCACTGTCCAGAAATCAGAGTGTGGGATCTCTGCACACAGATCAGAAGATGAAGTCAACTGCACAGGTCTGAGAAGGTGGGCTCACTTCCAGGACTAAGAGACTTAGGTCAGTGCCCAGAGATCACAGGGTGAAATCACATCCAGCCTTCAGAGGGTGAGGTCAGTTCAGTTCAGTTCAGTCGCTCAGTCGTGTCCAGCTCTTTGCGACCCCATGAATCGCAGCACACCAGGCCTCCCTGTCCATCACCAACTCCCGGAGTT
This sequence comes from Neotragus moschatus, assembly GCA_006410615.1. Lineage (NCBI taxonomy): Eukaryota > Metazoa > Chordata > Mammalia > Artiodactyla > Bovidae > Neotragus > Neotragus moschatus. The sequence goes on from SJYA01003408.1 coordinate 344,769, forward strand.
CACTCAGACTCAGGCCCATCGAGTCAGTGATGCCATCCAGCCATCTCATCCTCTGTCGTCCCCTTCTCCTCCTGCCCCCAATCCCTCCCAGCATCAGAGTCTTTTCCAATGAGTCAACTCTTCGCATGAGGTGGCCAAAGTATTGGAGTTTCAGCTTTAGCATCATTCCTTCCAAAGAAATCCCAGGGTTGATCTCCTTCAGAATGGACTGGTTGGATCTCCTTGCAGTCCAAGGGACTCTCAAGAGTCTTCTCCAACACCACACTTCAAAAGCATCAATTCTTCAGCGCTCAGCTTTCTTCACAGTCAAACTCTCACATTCATCCATGACCACTGAAAAAACCATAGCCTTGACTAGACGGACCTTTGTTAGGAAAGTGATGTCTCTGCCTTTCAATATGCTATCTAGGCTGGTTATAACTTTTCTTCCAAGGAGTAAGTGTCTTTTAATTTCATGGCAGCAGTCACCATCTGCAGTGATTTTGGAGCCCCCCAAAATAAAATCTGACACTGTTTCCACTGTTTCCCCATCTATTTCCCATGAAGTGATGGGACCAGATGCCATGATATTCGTTTTCTGAATGTGGAGCTTTAAGCCAACTTTTCCACTCTCCTCTTTCACTTTCATCAAGAGGCTTTTTAGTTCCTCTTCGCTTTCTGCCATAAGGGTGGTGTCATCTGCATATCTGAGGTTATTGATATTTCTCCCGGAAATCTTGATTCCAGCTTGTGCTTCTTCCAGCCCAGTATTTCTCACAATGTACTCTGCATAGAAGTTAAATAAGCAGGGTGACAATATACAGGCTTGATGTACTCCTTTTCCTATTTGGAACCAGAGAGGGTGAGGTAACTGCCTAGAGATCACAGAGTGATGTCACTATCAAGAGATCAAAGGGTGATGTCACTATCCTTAGATCAGAGGGTGCGGTCAATGCTCAGAGATCAGAGGCTGAGGTCATTGCACAGAGTTCAGAGGGTGAGGTCACTGCCCAGAGGCCAGAGGGTGGGGTTGCTGCCCAGAAATCATAGGGTGAGGTCACTGCCCAGAGATGAGAGTGTGATGTCAGTACCCAGAGATCAGATTGTGAGTTCACTGACAAGAGATCAGAGGTGGGATCTGCCCAGAGATCAGAGGGTACAGTCACTGTCCAGAGATCAGAAGGTGATGTCACTGTTCACAGATCAGAAGGTAGGATCAGTGCCCAGAGACCAGAGGGTAGGGTCGTTGCCCAGAGACCAGAGGGTAGGGTCACTGCTCACAGATAATAGAGTAGGGTCATTGCCTAGAGATCAGAGGGTAGGGTTACTGCCCAAAGACCAGAGGGTGGGATTACTGCCCAGAAATCAGAGGGTGTGGTCACTGCAGAAGCCTGAAAGGGTGGGGTCACTTTCCAGAGATCAGTCTCCTCTCAAATATCAGAGGGTGGGGTCACTGTCCAGGCTTAGAGGGTAGGGTAACTATCCAGAGAACAGAGGGTAGGATCTCTGCCCAGAGCTCAGAAGGTAGGTTCAATGTGTCTCTGGACACAGATCAGAAGTGAAGTCACTGCACAGGGCTGAGGGGGTGAAGTCACTTCCAGGGCTGAAAGACTGAGGTCAGTGCCCAGGGATCATAGGGTGAAGTCATGTCCAGCCTTGAGAAGGTAAGGTAACTGCCCAGAGATCAGAGAGTGGGGTCATTGCTAGACCTGAGAGACTGAGGTCACTGACCAGTGTGATCAGAGGGTGCAATCATGTCCAGCTGTGAGAGGGTGAAGTAACTGCCAGGAGATCAGAGGCTGAGGTCATTGCCCAGAGATCAGAGGGTGGGGTCACTGCCCAGAGACCACAGGGTAATGTCAATGCCTTGGTATGAGGGGGTGAGGTCACTTCCCAAATATCATAGGGTGTGGTCACTCTCCAAGCCAGAGGGGAGAGGTCACTAGCCAGAGACAGAGAGTGAGGTCACTACTGGGATTATTGTCCAAGCCTGAGATGGTGGGGTCACTGTCCAGGCCTAAGAGGGTGGGGTCAATGCCCAGAGATCAGAGGGTGGGGTCACTACTCAGAGTTCTGAGTATGATGTCAGTGTCCATAGATGAGAGGGTGTAGTCACTGCCCAGAAATCAGAAGGTGAGGTCACTGCCCAGAGATCAGAGGGTGATGTCAGTATCCAGAGATCAGAGCATGGGTTCACTCTCCAGAGTACAGAGGTGGGATCTGCCCAGAGATCAGACGCTAGGGTCACTGCCCAGAGATCAGAAAGTGGGGTCACTGCACAGAGTTCAGATGGTAGGGTCACTGCCAGAGATTAGAGGGTGCATCTATGCACACAGATGAGATGGTGAGGTCACTACATAGGCCTGAGGGGGTGGGGTCACTTCCAGGACTGAGAGACTGAGGTCAGTGCTCAGAGATCACAGAGTGAAGTCATGTCCAGCCTTGAGAGGGTAAGGTAACTGCCCAGAGATCAGAGGGTGAGTTCATTGCCCAGAGATCAGATGGTTGAGTCAATATCAAGAGAACAGAGGGTTATGTCACTATCTAGAGATCAGAGGACAAGGTCACTATCCTTAGATCAGAGGGTGGGGTGAATGCTCAGATCAGAGGCTGAGGTCATTGCCCAGAGATCAGAAGGTAGGGTCACTGCCCAGAGGCCACTGGGTAAGGTCAGTGCCTTGATATGAGAGGGTGAAGTCACTTTCCAAAGATCAGAAGTTGTGGTCACTCTCCAAGCCAGAGGGGAGGGGTCACTAATCAGAAAAAAAGGGTGAGGTCACTGCTGGGGTCACGGTCCAGGCCTGGAATTGTGGGGTCACTGTCCAGGCCTGAGAGGGTGGGGCCATTGCCCAGAGATCAGAGTCTGCAGTCACTGTCCATGTCTTAGAGGGCAGGGTCACTGCACAGAGTTCACAGCGTGATGTCACTATCCAGGGATCAGAGGGTTGCATCACTGTCTTGTCCCAAGAGTGTGGGATCACTGTTAAAACAGTGGAGGGTAAGGCCACTGTCCATGTCTGAGAGGGTGAGGTCACTAGCCAAAGATGAGAGGGTGGGGTCACTACTCAGAGTTCTGAATATGAGGTCACTGTCCAGAGATAAAAGGGGGTGTCACTGCCCTGCAACCAGAGAGTGGGGTCACTGTGCAGATATCATAGGATGAGGTCACTGTCCAGAGATAAAAGGGGGTGTCACTGCCCTGCAACCAGAGAGTGGGGTCACTGTGCAGATATCATAGGGTGAGGTCACTGCCCAGAGATCAGTGGTGGGATCTGCCCAGAGATCCGAGGGTAGAGTCACTGTCCAGAGATCAGCTGGTGATGTCACTGTCAGCCCAGAGATCAGAGTCTAAGGTCACTGCCCAGAGATCAGAAAGCAGGGTCACTGCCCAGAGTTCAGAGTGTAGTGTCACTGCCCAGAGAGCAGAGGGTGGGATTCCTGCCCAGAAATCAGAGGGTGTTATCACTGTACAGGCCTGAGAGTGTGGGGTTACTCCCCAGAGATCAGAGATGGTGTCACTGTTGTGGCCTGAGAGGGTCTGGTCCCTGGCCAGGCCTGAGAGGGTGGGGTCACTGTCTAGAGATCAGAGGTTTGGATCACTGACCAGAGATCAGAGGATAGGGTCACTGCCCAGAGACCAGAGGGTGGGATTACTACCCAGAAATCAGAGGGTGTGGTCACTGCACAGGCCTGAGAGGGTGGGGTCACTAATGAGAGATCAGAGATGGGGTCACTGCCCTGGCCTGAGTAGGTGGGGTCATTGTGCAGGCCTGAGTAGGTGGGGTCATTTTCCAGGCCTGAGGTGGTGGAATCACTACCTGAAGATCAGATGGTGATGTCAATACCCAGAGATCAGAGGGTGGGATCTCTGCCCAGAGATCAGCGTGGGGGGGCGGGGTCAGTGCACAGAGACCAGAGGGTGAGGTCATTGCCCAGAGATCAGAAGGTGGGGTCAGTGCCTTGATATTAGAGGATGTGGTCACTCTCCAGGCATGCAATGCAGGAGTGGCTAACCAAAGTCAGAGGGTGAGGTCACTGCACAGACCTGAGAGGGTTGGGTTACTGCCCTGAGGTCAGAGGGTGGGATCTTTCCCCAGAGATCATAGGGAGGGTCACTGTCCAGAGATCAGAGTATGAAGTCACTGTCCAGGTCTGAGAGGGTGGGGTCACTGTCCAGGTCTGAGAGGGTGGGGTCACTGTCCAGATATTAGAGGGTGAGATCTCTGCCCAGAGATCAGAAGGTGGGGTGAATGTCCAGGTCTGAGAAGGCAGGGTCACTGTACAGAGATCACAGGGTGGGTTCTCTGCACACAGATCAGAAGGTGAGGTCAACTTCACAGGTCTGAGGTGGTGGGGTCACTTCCAGGACTGAGAGACTGAGGTTAGTGCCCAGAGATCACAGGGTAGGTCATGTCCAGCCTTGAGAGGGTAAGGTAACTGCCCAGAGATCAGAGGGTGAGGTCATTGCCCAGAGATCGGAGGGTGGGGTCACTATCCAGACATCAGAGGATGGGGTCATTGACCAGAGAGTAGAGGGTTGGTCACTGTCCAGAGATCAGAACGTGAGGTCAGTGCCCAGAGATCAGAGGGTTTGTTCACTCTCCAGTCCTGAGAGGGTACGGTCACTAACCAGAGATAAGAGATGGGGTCACTTCCCTGGTCTAAGAGGGTGAGGTCACGCCAGGCCTGAGAGGGTGGGGTTACTGCCCAGAGATCAAAGATGAGGTCACTGCCCTGGCCCAAGTAGGTGGGTCATTTCCAGGCCTCAGATGGTGAGGTCACTGCCAGAGATCAGACAGGGCTGTCAATATCCAGGGATCAGAGGGTGTGATATCTGCCCAGAGATCAGTCTCTTCCCAGAGATCAGTGTCTGCCCAGAAATCACTGGGTGAAGTCACTGCCCAGAGATCAGAGGATGATGTCACTATCCAGAGATCAGAGGGTGGGATCTCTGGCCAGAGATCAGAGGGTGGGGTCATTGCCCTGAGATCAGAGGGTGGGATCACTGTCCAGAGACAACAGGGTAAGGTCAGTGCCTTGATATGAGAGAGTAAGGTCACTTGCCAAAGATCAGAGGGTGTGGTCAGTCTCCAGGCCAAAGGGGAGGTATCATTAACCAGAGAGAGAGGGTGAGGTCACTGGGAAGGCCTGAGAAGGTGGGGGTCACTGCACACAGATCAGAGAGTAGATTCATGGTCCAAGCCTGAAAGATCAGGTCACTCCTGAAAGACCAGATAGTAGGGATGGTCCAGGCCTGAAAGGATGCGGTCACTGTCCAGAGATCAGAGGGTGGAGTCCATGCCCAGAGATCAGAGGGTATGGTCATAGTCCAGGCCTGAGAGTATGGTCACTCCAAAGAGAACAGAGGGTGAGGTCACTGCTCAGAGATCAGAGGGTGAGGTCACTGCCTAATGATCAGAAGGTGGGGTCACTGTCCAGGTCTGATATTGTGGGATCTTTGTCTAAAGATCAGAGGATGTGTCACTGCCCAGAGATCAGACAGTGGGGTCACTGCACAAAGATCAGAGGGCAAAGCTACCACCCAGGGTGCAGAGGGCCAGGCTGCTTCCTGTTTCTCTGAAGGCAGAGCTGCTCGCTTGGTTGCAGAGGGCAGGGCTCCTGCCCATGATGGAGGCAGGTAGCCACCGGGGACTGTCCATGTTCTGGGTTCCAGAGAGTGGGGCTCCCTCCTGGGTCCAGTGGTTGTAGTCTCTGCACAGGGCTAAGAGGTTGAGACTTCCTCCTTTCCTGAGGGCAGGACCTCCTCCCAGTTACAGAGGGAAGCATAGCTGCTCAGGTCTGACCGCAGAACCTCCACGTAGGGCTTGGGGACACCACCGAGAGCCAGGGGGCCTGGCCACCTCTTCTTTCTAGATGGTGGGCTGCCACCTAGAGCTGAGGAGGGCCAGTGGATAGAGCCAAGGAGAATTATTCTATACCCATTATTCCTAATGGAATTTGCCCAGTTGTGTTACAAACTGTTTTAAAGCAGCGACAGCTTTTTTTCCTTCCAGTTTCCCTGTTTTGGAATGGAAATGTTTGTCCTATGCCTGTCCCACTGTTATATCTTGAAAGCAGGTTTCTAGGTTTCACAGATTCACAGCTGGAGAGAAACGTTACCCCAGGATCGACCCATACCTCATTTAGATGATATTTAGATGTGATTTTGGACTTGAGTTGATCCTAAAATTCGTTAAGACTTTGCGGGCGATTTGCCTGGAAAATCCCACAGATGGAGGAGACTGGTGGGCTGCAGTCCATGGGGTAACAAAGAGTCGGACACAACTGAGAGACTTCACTTTCACTTTTCACTTTCATGCATTGGAGAAGGAAATGGCAACCCACTCCAGAGTTCTTGCCTGGAGAATCCCAGGGATGGCAGAGCCTGGTGGGCTGCTGTATATAGTGTTGCACAGAGTCAGACACGACTGAAGCAACTTAGCAGCAGCAGCAGCAGAACGTGATAAATGTATTTTTCATGTGGAGAAGACATGAATTTGGGGGGAGAGGCAAAGGGCAGATTGTTATCAGTTGGATTGTGTCCCCAGGAAAGGATATATTGAAGTCTTCACCCCCAGTGTCTCAGGATGTGACCTTATGTGGAAATAAAGTCATTCCGGATATAATTAGTTAAAATAACAACAGAATGGGAAAGACTAGAGATCTCTTCAAGAAAATTAGAGATACCAAGGGANAGACTTAAATTGAAGAAAGTAGGGAAAACCACTAGACCATTCAGGTATGACCTAAATCAAATCCTTTTTTATTATACATTGGAAGTGAGAAATAGATTTAAGGGACTAGATCTGATAGACAAAGCGCCTGATGGACTAAGGATGGAGGTTTGTGACATTGTACAAGAGACAGGGATCAAGACCATCCCTATGGAAAAGAAATACAAAAAAGAAACATGGCTGTCTGAGAAGGCCTTACAAACAGCTGTGAAAAGAAAAGGGAAAAGCAAAGGAGAAAAGGAAAAGCATAAGCATCTGAATGCAGAGTTCCATAGAATAGCAAGGAGAGATAAGAAAGCCTTCCTCAGTGATCAATACAAAGAAATAGAGGAGAACAACAGAATGGGAAAGACTAGAGATGGCTTCAAGAAAATTAGAGATACCAAGGGAACATTTCATGCAAAGATGGGCTCGATAAGGACAGAAATGGTATGGACCTAACAGAAGCAGAAGATATTAAGAAGAGGTGGCAAGAATACATAGAAGAACTATACAAAAAAGACCTTCACAACCCAGATAATCACGACGGCATGACCACTCACCTAGAACCAGACATCCTGGAATGTGAAGTCAAGTGGGCCTTAGAAAGCATCACTACGAACAAAACTAGTGGAGATGATGGAATTCCAGTTGAGCTATTTGAAATCCTAAAAGATGATGCTGTGAAAGTGCTTCACTCAATATGCCAGCAAATTTGGAAAACTCAGCAGTGGCCACAGGACTGGAAAAGGTCAGTTTTCATTCCAATCCCAAAGAAAGGCAATNCAAGTGGGCCTTAGAAAGCATCACTACGAACAAAACTAGTGGAGATGATGGAATTCCAGTTGAGCTATTTGAAATCCTAAAAGATGATGCTGTGAAAGTGCTTCACTCAATATGCCAGCAAATTTGGAAAACTCAGCAGTGGCCACAGGACTGGAAAAGGTCAGTTTTCATTCCAATCCCAAAGAAAGGCAATGCCAAAGAATGCTCAAACTACTGCACAGTTGCACTCATCTCACACGCTAGTAAAGTAATGCTCAAAATTCTCAAAGCCAGGTTTCACCAATACGTGAAGTGTGAACTTCCAGATCACTGAATTAGCAGTTTAGAATGGCACCCAATCATTAGCTCCTGGTAATGTGGGTCAGAAGTCCACCCAGTATGGGCAGATTCTCTACTCAGAGGGTTTCAAAAGCAAAACTAGGCACTGAGTGGATGAGTTCTTATCTGAAGGCTTGAGGCAAATATATGCTCATGAGCTCATTCAGGTTGCTTGAAAGAATTCTTTTTTAAAAAATTTTGTTGATTAATTTTTAAAATTTATTTTTATCTTTAATTGGAAGATAATTACTTTGCAATATTGTGTTGGTTTCTGCTATACAATAACAGAAATCAGCCAGTTTGTTCAGTTGCTCTGTCGTGTCTGACTCTTTGTGACCCCATGGACTGAAGCACACCAGGCTTCCTCATCCTTCACTATCTCCTGGAGCTTGCTCAAACTCGTGTCCACTGAGTGAGTGATGCCATTCAACTATCTCATCCTCTGTCATCCCCTTCTTCTCCTGCCTTCAATCTTTCCCAGCATCAGGGTATTTTTCAATAAGTCAACTCTTTGCATCCAGTGGCCAAAGTGTTGGAGTTTCAGCTTCAACATCAGTCCTTCCAATGAATATTCAGGACTGATCTCCTTTAGGATGGACTGGTTGGATCTCCTTGCAGTCCAAGGGACTCTCAAGAGTCTTCTCCCAACCCACATTTCAAAAGCGTCAGTTCTTCAGGACTTAGCCTCCCCTATGGTCCACATCCATACATGATTAGTGGGAAAACCATAGCTTTGACTATAGAGGTCTTTGTTAGCAAAGGAACATCTCTACTTTTTAATCAGCCATAAATTTATGTATATCTTGTCCCTGTTGAGCTTCTCTCCCACCCCTGCATCCCTCCATCTAAATCATCACAGAGCTCCAGACTGCACTCCCTGTGTTATGTTTGCATATGGCAGTGTATAAATGTTAATGCTACTCTCTGATTCTTCCCACCCTCTCCTTCCCATGCTGTGTCAACAAATCTGTACATCTGTGTCTCTATTCCTGCCTCACAAATAGGTTCATCAGTACCATATTCTAGATTCCACGTATATGCATTAACGTATGGTATGTTGGCAGAATTCTTTTCCTTGTAGCTGTAGGACTGAGGTCCTAATTCCCTTGCTGACTGTCTGCCAGGGGCCATTTTCAGCCTCCATAAATTGTCAGCATACTTTACATGTGATCCGGTCCATATTCAAAGCTAGCTACCTCCTTCATGGTGAATCCACCTCACAGTTTGAATCTCTGCTTTCTCTCTCTCTGACATTTTAGACTCATATTTAAAGGGCTCATGTAAAGGTCAGGCCACTAAAACAATCTACCTATCTTAAGGTTTGGGACTTTAATTTCATCTGTAAAATCTTTTCATTGTGGCAACTAGATTAATGCTTGATTAAATAACTGGAATATGTGAGTACACCAAAGGAAACAAGAATTTTGGAGGCTGTCTTAGAATTCTACCTACCACATGGCATAGAGATGGTCAGAATATATGGAAGCTCGGAAAAATATGAAGTCAGTTTTTCCTAAAGCCATTTGGAACCTACTTTCAACAATTGTTGAGAATCACTTGCTGTGAATGCTCTAATTCTCTATGCTAATCTGATTCTTAGTCTTATTATATTCTTAAATTTATCATCCTTTAACCTGAATTCATCACTGTTCACATTATATTTTGCATTATATGCAAGAAATATCATATCTTTTGGGGAAAGAGGTTGGAGAATAAATATATTTTAAAAGAGGACTCTGTTTCTAGGACTCCATTTTCTCTGAAGTTTTATTAAAAAATTGTGATCTTATCAAGTGGAAAAGCAGTGATATGAAGAAAGTAGGGAGAAACTATTAGGTCATTTTGCTTGGAGAAAAAAAATACATAGCTGTTTAGCAAAGGGTATAGACTTCACTTCTCTCTCAAAGCTCTTCGAAAATGAGATAAATAATTAACTAGCCAGTATAATTTAGCTATTAATTTTACTGGAGGAAAGGATTTTACTAGAAAATAATTTTACTTCTATAGCCCTAGAATTAAAAAATATATATATTCATTAACTGTTGAATAATAATTACAAAAGCTGCAAAAAAAAAAGAAAATTAAAATATTTGAAAGTTTATATGCAGTGGTTTTATAGTACCTAGAAATTTTTGTTGTTGTTCAGTCACCCAGTCATGTCTGACTCTCTGCAACCCCGTGGACTGCAGCACCCCAAGCCTCCCTGTCACAATACTGTTCTTTGCAGCATTGGATTTTACTTTCATCACCAGACACATCCAAAACTGAGCATCATATACTCTTTGGCCGAGCCTCTTCATTCATTCTGGGGTTATCGGTAATTATCCTCTGCTCTTCCCCAGGAGCACTTTCAGATCTGGGGGACACATCTTTGTTGTCATATCTTTTGGCCTTTTATACAGCTCATGAGGTTTTCACAGCAAGTATACTGGGATGGTTTGTCATTCCCTCCTCCAACGGACCACATTTTATCAGGACTCTCTGCTATGACCCATCCGTTTTTGGTGGCCCCACACGGCATGGCTCATACCTTCATTGCATTACAAAAGCCCCTTTGCCATGACAAGGCCGTGATCAATGAAGGGAGCCTAGAAATTATGTGGCTTAAAGGAATAAAGATGAGATAAATTTGCAGTATTTTTTTTTAATGTAAGTTTATTTCTTTTAATTGGAGGTTCCACCACAGGTATACACGTAAAATGTACTGGATATGTACCAAATAGCTTTCTAGGGAAGGGCAGAAGAAATACTGTCTTTGAGACCTCGAAATGCTTATTTATTCCAGAAAAACACTGGAATTATATTTCAGCTTTGAGTGTTCAATGTCTTTTTCAGTTCAAAAATCACAAAACTGAATGCCTCAATAACACTGATCTATTGAAATTAGATACTATGACAGTTTCAAGTTGAAAGAGAGTTTGTGATTGATGGATGTGAAAGGTACCATCTTTCCATATGCTCAATCTTTCTTCATTTGGGAATAGAATAATTTCAGCAAGCATTATTTTCTGCTGGACTTCCCTGGTGGCTCAGACGGTAAAGCGTCTGTCTACAATGTGGGAGACCCAGGTTCGAGCCCTGGGTTGGGAAGATCCCCTGGAGAAGGAAATGGCAATCCACTCCAGTACTATTGCCTGAAAAATCCCATGGACAGAGGAGCCTGGTAGGCTACAGTCTATGGGGTCACAAAGAGTTGGACACGACTGAGCAACTTCACTTTTATTCTCTGCTGGCAACTTTAGGGAAAACAAAACAAAACTGAACTTAGGATCCCTAAAAGTAGTGATGTATTTTTAAAAACAAACACTCTGCAGGAAAAAAAATCAATTAGTTTAACTCACCTAATCAATTAGTTTAACTCACTAGCTTGTGTGTGTGTAAGAAACAGAGAGAGAAAGAGAAGAGAAACATGTTAAACAGATTGGTTTATATGTCTGTAACTGAGATGAGTACTGGGAAGTCATCCCCTACAGTACTTCTTTTTGGTTATATCATTTGTCAAAATAATTGCCTTCTTATGTGAGTGATGTACTGTTTTTCTTGGGAAGATAGCCTTGGGAACTGGAAAAATGTAGATACTGATGCTACATAATGCTATTTGAATTTCTTTGGAGAGATAAGTAGAAGTGGAAAAATAAATTCTAAGGGGAAAATCTATTCTTGAAAAAAAAACTTGATTCTCAGTTTAAATGTAAACATAGCAATTGGGAGAGATGATTTTTGGGGGAAACATTAGACATTCAGAGATATTAATTAGTTTCATTTCAAAGTAAATGATGACTGACAATACAGTGTCCTCAAAGTAACTGACAGAGAATTCCTCCAGTACAGGGAGATATATAGGCACACACACACACACACACACACACACACACACACACAAAAAAAAATACATCTCAATCACTCAGTCATATCTAACCCTTTGCAATCCTATGGACTGTGGCCCACCAGGATCCTCTGTTCATGGGATTTCCCAGGCAAGAATATGGGAGTGGATTGCCAATTCCTTCTCCAGGGGATCTTCCCTGACCAGGGACTGAACCTACATCTCCTGTGTTTTCTGCATTGCAGGCTGATTTTTTTACCCACTGAGCCATTGAGGAAGCCATATATATATGGCTTATATATATATATATATATATATAATTGATTTTATGATTAATAATTGCATTATAAATAAATCATAGAATTAATAATTGCATTATAAATAAATCATAGAATGAGCCATGTGTGAACATACATTTANAGTACTTTGGCCACCTGATGTGAAGAGCTGACTCATTTGAAAAGATCCTGATGCTGAGAAAGATTGAAGGCAGGAGGAGAAGGGGGTGACAGAGGAAGAGATGGGTGGATGGCATCACTGACTCTTTGGACATGAATATGAGTAAGCTCTAGGGGTTAGTGATGGGACAGGGAAGCCTGGTGTGCTGCAGTCCATGGAGTCACAAAGAGTCAGATACGACTGAGGAATGGAACTGAACTGAACTGACCCTCCTCCCATTCAAGTCGCNGACAGAGGAAGAGATGGGTGGATGGCATCACTGACTCTTTGGACATGAATATGAGTAAGCTCTAGGGGTTAGTGATGGGACAGGGAAGCCTGGTGTGCTGCAGTCCATGGAGTCACAAAGAGTCAGATACGACTGAGGAATGGAACTGAACTGAACTGACCCTCCTCCCATTCAAGTCGCCTTATTCATTGTTGATTTTAGCTCATGATTCACTGTCTTTCTGACAACCACTCATGTCATCATTCTTGGAGATTTCAATATCTATGTGGAGTCTATATGCATATATTTTCTACATTATAAATAATCTATGTAATACTCTGGCCCCTTACTTTCTTGACTTCTGCTCAAAGATCTTGTCCTCTTACCAGTCCCAGCCATTGATGTGTGGTAAGTTGCTTCAGTCAGTCCAATTCTTTGGGATGCTATGGACTGTAGCCTACCGGCCTCCTCTGTCCATGGGATTTCCCAGGCAAGAATATGGAATGGGTTGCCATTTCCTTCTCCAGGGGATCTTCCTGACCCAGGGATCGAACCTGCATCTCTTACATCTCCTATATTGGCAGGTTGGCCAGCCACCCATGCCCACTCTCCCCTTTTAGTTAAGAGATCACTTAACTTAGGTCTGTCAGACTCTAATAAGTCTTATACACTTAACCATAAATTACATGGCCTTCCCATATAGGTAGTATGCAACACTATGCTTCCCTCCCCCTCTTTGGTTTTATATAAACAACCTGTATGCATCTGTTTGTATAAAGTGGTATAAACAAGTAAGCCAAAAGACACATATGGGGGGGGCGCTCCTAAGATGGCAGAAGAATAGGACGGGGAGACCACTTTCTCCCCCACAAATTCATTGAAAGAACATTTGAATGCTGAGCAAATTCCACAAAACAACTTCTGAATGCTGGCCGAGGACACAGACACCCAGAAAGACAGCCCATTGTCTTCAAAAGGAGGTAGGAAAAAATATAAAAGATAAAAAGAGAAACAAAAGAGGTAGGAACAGAGAATCGTCCTGGGAAGGGAGTCTTAAAAAAGAGAAAATTTCCAAACGCCAGGAAACACTCTCCCCGGCGGGTCTGTGGCAAGTCTTGGGATCTCAGCGGGCAACAGAAGCGGGAGGATAAATAAATAAATAAATAAATAAATAAAACTCACAGATTACGTGCCTAAGGGCAGCTCCCAGCGGAGAAGCAGCCCAGACCCTTGCATCCACCACTAGCAAGCAGGGGCTGGACAAGGAGGCGCGGGCTATATTGCTTAGGGTAAGGACCAGGCCTGAGTGCCCTGAGGGCAATCTGAGGGAACTAACTTGAGATAGCAACCCAGACTGTGGGATAGCCAGAGAGAGAGAGAGAGAAAGAGAAAGAGAGAGAGAACTATCCCGTGAAAAGCCCTAACCTAAAACACTACCAGGCCCACTCACAGAACAAAGTACTGAGCAGAGCTAGCCAGCTGCAGACCGGCACATCCCCTGCTGGAGACAGGCAAGCAGGGGCAGCCAGAACCAGAAGGGGGCAATCATGGCCCCCGAGAGACATCCTCTACCAAACTGCAAGCAAGCTTCATTGCTAACCAAGACTTCTTGTGATTCTGGACAGTTGACATCCGCCAGGAGGGTTGCAGCCAGAGATCAGTTCCCCAGAAGAGACACATGGCACACCTGAGAAGGCACGCCATTGTACAGCCAGAAAACCAAGTGACTAGGACAGGGGAAGTGATAAGACGCAGCCTCCAA
>SJYA01003408.1:358967-370412 GCA_006410615.1 Neotragus moschatus
TGACTGTGCTCGCCAAGCACCTGAGCTGCTTGGACCTGGGAAGGGCACAAAGCACAGGCCCAAGCGAGTCTGCGTCTTTGTGGAGTACCTGAGAACCTGAATCTGAGTGGCTTAGACCTGGGAATTTCATGCAACCCAGGGCCCGCCTCAGACAGTTCCCAGCAGAGCAACCTAGAGCCTGAGCAGTGTAGACAGGGAAAGCACACCCACCATGAGCAGGGGCAAACCCAGTGCGGCTGAAACACTGCAAACATTCCCCACACATGCCAGTGATATTTGTTTGCAATGTTCCTCCCTCCCCACAGCAGGAGTGAACAAGTGAGCCTTAAAAACTGACCACCATCGCCCCCTTGTGTCAGGGTGGAAATTAGACACTGAAGAGATCAGGAAACAGAAGAAGCTAAACAGAGGGAACCACTTTGGAAGTGACACATGCAACCAATTAAAACCCTGTAGTTAGCACTGACCACATAGGAGAGGGCCTATAGATCTTGAGAAGTATAAGCCAGATCAAGGAACTATCTGAAGATGAACTGACCCCACACTGTCTGCAACAGCTTCAGAGAAAGTCCTAGACATAGTTTTACTATTATCATTTTTTTAATTTTTTAAATTAAAAAAATTTTAAGTCCTTTATTACTCCTTTAATTTTCATTTTTATAACCTACTATTGCCTTGCCAAAAAGATCCTACTTTTAAAGCAAACTTCATATATTTTATAATTTTTGTGACTTTGTTTTGTTTGTTTAATATTATGTTTTTGAGAATCTAACCTCTACTCTAGATTTTTAATCTTTGCTCTTTGGTATTTGTTATCAGTTAATGTACCTTTAAGAACCCAGTCTTCAGTACCAATTTTTACTTGGGAGTGAGATAACTGGCTTGATTGCTTTCTCCACCTTTTGACTCTCCTTTTTCCCCACCAGGTCACCTCTATCTCCTCTCTCCCCCATCTCTTCTCTACCCAACTCTGTGAATCTCTTTGTGTGTTCCGGGCTGTGGAGTACACTTAGGGAACTGATTACTGGCTGGATCTGTCTCTCTCCTTTTGATTCCCCCTTTTATCCTCCTGGCCACCTCTTTCTCCTTCTTCCCTCTTCTTTTCTCTGTGTAACTCCATGAACATCTCTGAGGGGTCCAGACTGTGGAGAGCACATAGGGAAGTGATTACTGGCTAGCTTGCTCTCTCCCCCTTTGATTCCCCCCGTTCTCCTCCTCATCACGTCTATCTCCCTCATCCCTCTTCTCTTCTCCATGTAACTTTGTGAACCTCTCCAGGAGTCCCTCACTGTGGAGAAACTTTTCATCATTAACCTAGATGTTTTATCATCAGTGCAGTATAGATGGAGAAGTCTTGAGGCTACTGTAAGAATAAAACTGAAAAGCAGAGGCAGGAGGCTTAAGTCCAAATTCTGAGAACACCAGAGAACTCCTGACTTCAGGGAACATTAATTGACAGGAGCTCATCAAAAGCCTCCATGACTGCAGTGAAACCAAGCACCACCCAAGGGCCAACAAGTTCCAGAGCAAGACATACCACGCAGATTCTCTAGCAACACAGGAACATAGCCTTGAGCCTCAATATACAGGCTGCCTAAAGTCACACCAAACCCACAGGCATCTCAAAACTCACTACTGGACACTTCATTGCACTCCAGAGAGAAGAGATCCAGCTCCACCCACCAGAACACCGACACAAGCTTCCCTAGCCAGGAAACCTTGGCAAACCACCCATCCAACCCCACCCACAGTGAGGAACCTCTACAATAAAGAGGAACCACAAACTGCCAGAATACAGAAAGGCCACCCCAAACACAGCAATANCTGGACACTTCATTGCACTCCAGAGAGAAGAGATCCAGCTCCACCCACCAGAACACCGACACAAGCTTCCCTAGCCAGGAAACCTTGGCAAACCACCCATCCAACCCCACCCACAGTGAGGAACCTCTACAATAAAGAGGAACCACAAACTGCCAGAATACAGAAAGGCCACCCCAAACACAGCAATATAAACAAGATGAAAAGGCAGAGAAATACTCAGCAGGTAAAGGAACGGGATAAATGCCCACCAAACCAAACAAAAGAGGAAGAGATGGGGAGTCTACCTGACAAAGAATTCTGAATAATGATAGTGAAAATGATTCAAAATCTTGAAAACAAAATGGAGTTACAGATAAATAGCCTGGAGACAAGGATTGAGAAGATGCAAGAAAGGTTTAACAAGGACCTAGAAGAAATAAAAGAGTCAATATATAATGAATAATGCAATAAATGAGATTTTAAAAAAACACTCTGGAGGGAACCAACAGTAGAATAATTGAGGCCATAAATCTAGCCTTGGTAAATTCAAGAAAATTGAAATCATTCCATTCATCTTTTCTGACCACAATGCAGTAAGTTTAGATGTCAATTACAGGAGAAAAACTGTTAATAATCCCAACATATGGAGGCTGAACAACACGATGCTAAATAACCAACAAATCACAGAAGAAATCAAAAAAGAAATCAAAATATGCATAAAAACGAATGAAAATGAAAACACAACAACCCAAAACCTGTGGGACACTGTAAAAGCAGTGCTAAGGGGAAGGTTCATAGCAATACAGGCTTACCTCAAGAAACAAGAAAAAGTCGAATAAATAACCTAACTCTACACCTAAAGCAACTAGAAAAGGAAGAAACGAAGAACCCCATGGTTAGCAGAAGGAAAGAAATCTAAAAAATTAGGGCAGAAATCAATGCAAAAGAAACAAAAGAGACCATAGCAAAAATCAACAAAGCCAAAAGCTGGTTCTTTGAGAAGACAAAATTGACAAACCATTAGCCAAACTCATCAAGAAACAAAGGGAGAACAATCAAATCAACAAAATTAGAAATGAAAATAGAGTGCTCACAACAGACAACACAGAATTACAAAGGATCATAAGAGACTACTATCAGCAACTATATATCAATAAAATGGACAACTTGGAAGAAATGGACAGATTTTTAGAAAAGTACAACACTCCTAAACTGAACCAGGAAGAAATAGAAAATCTTAACAGACCCATCACAAGCACAGAAATTGAAACTGTAATCAGCAATCTTCCAGCAAATTCTACCAAAAATTTCTAGAAAAGCTAACACCTATCCTACTCAAACTCTTCCAGAAAATTGCAGAGGAAGGTAAACTTCCAAACTCATTCTATGAGGCCACCATCACCCTAATACCAAAACTTGACAAAGATGCCACAAAAAAAAGAAAACCACAGGCCTATATCACTGATGAACATAGATGCAAAAATCCTTTACAATTTTGTAAATTCTTCACAATTTTGTAAATCCTTTACAATATTGTAAAGTAATTAGCCTCCAATTAAAATAAATAAATTTATATTAAAAACAGAGGCACTTATGGGCCACACTCAGCATAAAGCTAGCAGCTGTCTAGTTTCAACCTGGCAGCTATAACAATCCTGCTAAACCTGGGAGTCAGATCATGTCTCTCACGTTTTCAGAACTCTGCAATGGCTGCACTTTTAATTGAGGGTAAAAGCTTGTAAGTAAAAGGTCTGCAAGTCCCTTTAAAATCTGTCCCCCTTCTATTAATCTGGTCCCTTCCATTACTCTCCCTTTCATACACTTGCTTAAGCCACATGGGCCCTACTTTGCTGACGCTCAAACTTCCATATAGGCCTCCATCAAGTCTTTTCAGTGTTCTCTGTTGCACTGAGAGCTCACACCCAGTGCAAGTTCCCAAAAGCTTCCATGGCTTTACGCTGAGGGTGGCTCATATGTGTCTTTTGGTTTACTTGTTTATACCACTTTATACAAACAGATGCATACAAACTGTTTATATAAAAAAGGGGGGAAGGAGAACATAGTGTAACATACTATCTATATGGGAAGGCCATATAATTTATGGTTAAGTGAATAAGACTTATTAGAGTCCAACATACCTAAGTCAACTGATCGAATCACTTAAAGGTAAAGAAAATAAAAATGTCCTTTCTGATTCTAAAAAATCATTCCTCATCCCCTACCCAGGCCTCTGTTTTCTCATCTGCAAAGTGTGAAAATATCCATATCAACCACATTACTAAATCATATGATGCATGCAAGGTGCTTGCTACATAGCAAACATTTAGTCAATATCAGACATTATTATTATTAATCAATGAAATGTAAAAGAAGTTTAAGTACTGAGATTCCAAGAATAATTATCTTGAGGTATAAGCCAGAAGAAGGTAGCCTGGTATTTGAGTGGACAAACTTTCCTTTAGTACAAATTTGGGCTTTAAAACTTCTTAACAAACTTTACATCACACATTTGTACAGCCCTAGGATTTCACCAAATACAGTCAGGAAATGACATTGTTTGTTTAGGTCTCTTTCACACTGACACTCTCTGTGTCTCAGTGTTGTATGTCTCACAGCAATAGTGAACTGACACAGTCTTGAGTTTGGCAATGGGCTTGCTTCAGGAGAAAAGTTCCCCTAGCAAGTACTGCCACCTCGAAACACCTTCTCAAATAAACCCAGTTCCTGTTCCCCAAATACTCCAATATCAGGATTTATTTGGACTTCAAACAAGGGGAAAAAATCCTTTGCTTTTCTCTCAAAGCCATCAAACTCACAAAATTTTTAAACTATAAAAACAAAAGCTGGTCTCAAAACTCCAAAGAGAGCATGACAGGACCACTGACAAGGTAGTTGTGACAATCTCCCCTCGGTGGAAGTGTGAGAAAATTGTAGTGAGAAACTACAGATCCTCAGAGGGTTCACACTACTACCTAGGGCAAAGAGGCAGAATTAGTCTTAAATAGAAAAGCCATTATTTTGACAGTCATGACAGAGACATCTAATTCTAAAGGTGAAGTAAGCAAACACAAGATAAATGAAAAGGATACCAGGATATCATGGTGGTGTTTAAAAATGGATGAAAATATATTTGATTTTTCTTTAAGATTTCAGAAAATGTGACAATATTGTTTTCAGAACTTTGTGTGGTCTTTGGTAGGAGTGCGCCCTCTAGTGACTCTAGCGATGACTTGCAAGTGAATAGGCACCTAGTTCAGCTCAGTTCAGTTCACTCTCAGTTGTGTCCGACTCTTTGCGACCCCATGAACTGCAGTACGCCAGGCCTCCCTGTCCATCACCAACTCCCAGAGTCCACTCAAACTCATGTCCATCGAGTCAGTGATGCCATCCAGCCATCTCATCCTCTGTCGTCCCCTTCTCCTCCTGCCCCCAATCTCTCCCAGCATCAGAGTCTTTTCCAATGAGTCGACTCTTCGCATGAGGTGGCCAAAGTACTGGAGCTTCAGCTTTAGCATCATTCCTTCCAAAGAAACCCCAAGGCTGATCTCCTTTAGAATGGACTGGTTGGATCTCCTTGCAGTCCAAGGGACTCTCAAGAGTCTTTTCCAACACCACAGTTCAAAAGCATCAATTCTTCGGTGCTCAGCTTTCTTCACAGTCCAACTCTCACATCCATACATGACCACTAAAAAAACCATTCCCTTGACTAGATGGACCTTTGTGGGCAAAGTAATGTCTCTGCTTTTCAATATGCTATCTAGGTTGATCATAACTTTCCTTCCAAGGAGTAAGCGTCTTTTAATTTCATGGCTGCAGTCACCATCTACAGTGATTTTGGAGCCCCCCAAAATAAAGTCTGACACTGTTTCCACTGTTTCCCCATCTATTTCCCATGAAGTGATTCACCCTTTAAAAGGGAAGAAATCATACCACATGCTTCTACACATATGAACTTTGAAGTTATTATGCTAAGTGAAATAAGCCAATCACAAAAGACAAATATTCCTTGATTTCACTTATATCACTTATATAAAGTATCTGTAGTAGTCCAATTCCTAGAAACAGAAAGCAAAATGGTAGTTCACCAGGAACTGGGACAGGGAATAAAGGAGAATTGTTTAATGGGTACAGACTCAGTTTTGCAAAATGAAAAAATTCTGGAGATCTGTTACATAGCAACTTGAATATATATAACATTATTGAACTGTACACTTAAAAATGGTTAAGATGGTAAATTTTATGTTATGCATTTTTAGCACAACAAAAAGATTCATGAAAGAAACATGGAGACAAAAGTAGATTCCCGACAAACCAAGTGCAGTCTCAGCTATTAATATATTTACCATCTAATGTGTTCCTGGGCAGCAAAAACTATGCTCTACTCATTGTTTTATCCTCAGCACCCAGCACAGTGTCTGGCAGAGCAGGCACTCAATAAATGTTGGCTAATCTAATGTAAGGTGTCTACGTGCTAAGTCACTTCAGTCCTGATTCTTTGTGACCTCATGGACTGTAGCCTGCAAGGCTCCTCTGTCCATGGGATTTTCCAGGCAAGAATACTGGAATGGGTTGCCATTCTCTCCTCCAGGGCATCTTCCCCACCCAGGATCGAACCCACGGCTCCTGTCTCCTATATTGGCAGGCGGGTTCTTTACCACTAGCGCCACCTGCGGTATATATCCTGTATTGGCAGGTGGGTTCTTTACCACTAGTGCCACTTGGGAAGCTCTGATAAGGTAGAAACCATAAGCTAGAAAGAAATAGAAGAGCAAGAAAGGGAGGACAAGGAGCGTAGAGAGATGAAGAGCCCAAGACAGGAAAGAAAGCATTGAGTCCTGGAAAAACCAGTATGTTCTAAATGAGACTAGAGGAAGGATATGCCTAGCGGAAGTGATCGGTCACAGGATCTATAAAGTGAGTAGGTGTATTAAAGCCAGTCCTCTGGTCTTAGTGCCACCTACACAATTACTCAGAGGCATGTGTTGAACAGAATCATAGCTCTTTGGGGGTCAGGAAGAATTACAGGCAGCTGTCCAGAGACAAGGGCTTTCTTAGTGGCTCAGTGGTAAAGAATCCACCAATGCAGGAGATGTGAGTTCGATCCCTGAGTCGGGAAGATCCTCTGGAGAAGGAAATGGCAACCCACGCCAGTATTCCTGCCTGGGGAACCCCATGGACAGAGGAGCCTGATGGGCTATGGTCGAAAGAGTCGGACACGATTTAATGAATAAACAAGAACAATACACTGAGAAAGACTGATACATTTCTGGTTTAATTTAAATTAGGGCTATTGGTTTCAGTTGAAAGATAATCTCAACTGTGGTCCTCCTACACCAAGTCTTTTGGACCCCTTCCCCATCTTGCTTGGCCCTTGAGACTTGGGCTTGCGCATGCTCCCGAGGTCCCAAGTGGCAGCTAGTGTGGTCACAACGCCCCATCCCCTCACTTTGAGGGCAACGCCCTTTGGGGAGGCGCCCTTTTAGGACATCAGCGCGGCAGCCTGGAACCCAGCATTGTGAGGGGTGTGGCCTGGAGGAGCCGTTACCCTCGTGACCACTGTCTGGGTTGCCCAGACTAGCAGCCGGCGTACAGAGGGAAAGGTGTGCGCAAAGAGGAGAAACCAAGACAGCTTGTGGCACCCCAGCCCACGGCCTCCTGGGGGCTGATGGGTGGCCATGGACCGGTACCCCAATAACTGCTACAAGGCTGCTCAGGCCGCCGCCTCTAAGGCGGCCTCCAGCAGCCTAACTGCCAACAGGGAGCCGTGTGACTCTGTGAGTGGGGGCCAGTCGGTCATCTTCCTCCTCTTTCTGGCTCCAGGGCTGGGTCTTGGGAGGAAAGGAGGGTGGGCAGATAAAAGACTACGGGAGAGGACTCAGCAGAGCGGGGTGGGGACTTGAAGCTGGGTTTCCGGCTCCCAGACCATCTGCAGTGACTAGAGCTCCCTCTGGCCGAGATTAGCTTTGAATGGAGCTCAGAAATCGGGTTGGTAACAGGAGTAAACTTGGAGGCCTTCAGGTTATCAACAGAGCAGTTTCTTTCAACCCTGAGTATGTGTCTTTGGTTTATTTGGAGGTATTAGCCCATTGAAGTTTAAGTAGATTGGTCTAAACTAATAGTACTAGAAACAAAAAACAAGGTTTCTACTTATATCTGACAGAGCTCACAAAAAGACCCCATCCCAGAGGTCGGAGCCACTAATCTATTGGATCTTCCTCTTGGGGTCAAGCTTCCAGTTGTTCCAGGAAGTAATAATGTATTCTATACTACAGATTTAAGTGAAAAGGTAAACTAACTTTTAATGGTGCTTAAGTGATTTTCTTGACTGTTTTCTGCTTGCTATTAAACCTGAAACACTGCTATTATTTTGCTTTGAGTCAACTTCAGTTTCACACACCAAGTGAAGTTAAAATGAGTTGTATTCAGTGTCTGAACCTCACTTTAATGATAGAAGGCCTCGTGATAGGCCTCCACCACCCAATTCAGCCTTATCACCGACCCAGACCTCAGCTCCGAAAGGTCTGGGTCTTTTCTCCCTGTCCACACATAGTATGATCATTTCTACTTCTCTGCCTTTGCCCATCTGGGTCCTGAAACTGGCATGCTCTCCTCTCCTTCCTGACCTTCAATTTGAGCCATCTTTCAAGAGCTACTATATGAAGCCTCTCCCCAGTGTCCCAAACCCCAATGGTTTCATCTTTCCTTAGAATTTACATTGCTCTTGATCTGCGTTCTCTCACTCAGCACCAAAGTGCTGTTTCTGGTTCAGAGTGCACTGTTTACATCCTCTGCCTAACACTCCCCACCCTGTCCTTAGCTTTACGCCAAGCCTGAAGGAGGTTCGGAACTCTCTGAGTGTGTGCTTTCATCACATTATTTCTACTTATTTCCTGATTTTACTTATTTCCATACCGTTCTCCTCTCTAGGGTGTCATCAAGGATGCATAGGGGGCTCCCTGGTATTTCTGATACTTGTCAAATATATATGATTTTTTTAAGTTTTATTGCTGGAAAGCAATATAATTTCTTTTCAAAACCAATACATTCTACCCCTTCCCACAAATTAACATTCCTAAAATATACTCAAAGCCTATTTGACTACAAGTCAATAAACTCCACTTCAGTTTGTAAATGTAGCCCTCTTCATTGGTTTCTTGCTCCACTATCTTCTATTTCCCATATTTACATTGTGTTACTCTTTTATTCACTGTTAGCTACTTATTTCCTGATTTTCACCCCATACTTATACTGATTCTCTCTACACTTTATTATATTGATTCCCCTCAAACACATGTATTTAATTATGATCAGGTACTATATTAAACTACCCTAAACACTAACTTAGTGGGACCCTTCTTTATCTTTTAGCACTATCTCCTCAAGGAGGTAACACTATATTTTGCACATTTTTTTTTTTTTTTGACCTGGAGAAGGCAATGGCACCCCACTCCAGTACTCTTGCCTGGAAAATCCCATGGATGGAGGAGCTTGGTGGGCTGCAGTCCATGGGGTCACTGAGGGTCAGACACGACTGAGCAACTTCACTTTCACTTTGCACTTTCATGCACTGGAGAAGGAAATGACAACCCACTCCAGTGTTCTCGCCTGGAGAATCCCAGGGACGGAGGAGCCTGGTGGGCTGCCGTCTATGGGGTCACAGAGTCGGACACGACTGAAGCGACTTAGCAGCAGTAGCAGCACCCTTAACCACCTTGTAAGGTGAAGCTATGACAGGTAGATGGTAGCAGAGTTTAGACTAGAACCATAGTCTCCCAATTTCTTAGGCCATGCTTCTTCACCTGACCTTGCTGCTTTGTGAACTACAAATCACTAGCAGAGTACCACAGAAATGGAATTTAAAGGTCTTTCATATTGATTTAAATGCAAGTGGAAGGAAAATTACAGTATTCTACTGTCTTCTTTTCAGATCAGCCCATTTTCAGTATTCTCTCACTTCAGATTGTTCTTGCATGTTTTATTTTCAATGAACAGCCTAATCACCTTAACAAATTGAGGTTTAAAAGTGTGATTTCATTCATTTTACATATGTAACACTTTTCATTCTATGTGGTTGCAGCTTTATCAACCTTCTTATGACTTTAACTTGTCTGATCCTTATCGTCGGCTTTTGGAAAACCGCTATAAAAGCCTGCACGATCCACATTTAAAATCATACTATAGGCGAAAAGATATCCTGAGAAGATTAAAGAAAGACGGCTATGTCACCAGCAGTAATAAGGTGGGTTGAAGCTTGCTTCCAGTTAACCAGCATAAGCCCATGGTCTTGATAGAAGCTTGCTTCTGTACTTCACTGGGAACCTGTGTCAACTTTTAATTGAGCAATAAAGAATACCTGACAGAAAACTGAATGAATTACTCAATATTTGAGTAAAGAGAAATCAGGTGGCTGTTTCAAAATAAAATTGTTCCCACTTGATCATTTTTCTTTGATAAAAGCAAAAGATAAATACCAAATGATTTGAATATGTAAAGACATAGGCATACACATTTATTTATGCATTTTCTCTCAGCTGTGTTATTAGTGCCTTTCGTTTGGCTCTAAAACTATTAATGGCACTGTATACCCATCAAGAGATATTTCCAATACCCTTTGAGAAGACTAGAGACAAAATGGAAACCTAACAGAATACAGCTTGATAGAATAAATTCTTCTGAAAGTTAAGCATCATTATTATACTGATATTTTAATAACATTCATTTTGTGTGAACCATATTATTGAAGTAATATTATTTAAGTAGACATTTCCTGGTGATACAGCCACTATAGAGAGATCTTGCCTTCTAAATTATTACCAAAATGTGCTATCACTACCTTTGATCCCAAAATTGTTACTAAAATGAGTGTTCTTATGACTCTTTGCTCTGAAAAGTTTCATGATTGTTACAACTTTCTATTTATATATTTGTGTTTATAGGTTGTATGCACCTTGAAAGAATTGAATAAGTACAGGCAGTATCTCACCAGTTTGAAATTAGACTTTGAAAGAAACTATGTAAGAGAACAAGTAAGTTAAATACTTGAATTTGTTTTATTTGAGGCCTGTAAGAAAGTTTTTATGTAGGTTGTGGAAGACAGGCTTAAATGCAGGCTAATTAACCATTTGTAAACTACAGGACGTTTACCAAGCCTGAAACAAGAGAAGTCATATCAAAGGACAAGGTTATTTCTGGCCAGTATAAACACTGTAATTCTTTTTTTCCCCCTCCCAGAAAATGATTGAAAAACAAGTAAATAAATTGTATGAAACCAAGAGAGCCTTTGACAGTCATGGCAATACACAGTTCCAAGATTGGCTGTTACAAGAAAATAAACAACTCCAGACCAAGAGCTGTTGATAAAGCCAAGGTATGACCAAAGTTAATGCATATTTTTGTGGATATATTGTGGACTCCAGAAAACGGTAAAAGTACTAGAAATAATTGAAAGCAGAATTTAAAAAGTATTAGACACAATTTAACTTCCTATAGGGGCTTCCTTCTATAGTCTTCAATGTGGACTGAAAAGAAGAGATTAAGAGATAGCAGGGATTGGAAACTTTGATACCATAGCTAGGAAAGTTTCTACCTGAGAAAATGGAGTCATGAGGAACCCAAGAGATAAGACAAACTGATAATTGAAGA
>SJYA01003408.1:378304-390612 GCA_006410615.1 Neotragus moschatus
GAAAGACGCTGAGGAGATGAAAAAAAGATGTTGATAAAATTAAGTATAATTGAAGGCATGGAGAGAGAGGGATCTGAAAGAAATCAGTTTAAAATGGTAAAATAATGATACATTGATTGATGACAATCAGATGAGAGGTTGATAGATATCCATAAAGGAGAAACCAGTAGTAGTAAGACAGGATGAAGAATACAGAAAATGAGAGAGAAGAAAAGAAAGTTTTTTTCAAAGGAAACAGTAAAAGAAGAAAAGAAGAATTGAATTCTATAAAGGATGAGTCAGGGAAAAGAATGGCATACAGAAGGAGAAGGGATGTAAGAGTGTGATGGAGGATCAATAGGAAAACCAAGTACAACTGCATGATGTGCGAATAGTTAAAAGTAGAAGCAATAAACGTAACATAAAGCTAAATGATTGATACCTATGTAGATGGCCAGCTAGATAGGTACGAAATTTAGGTAGAAAAAAGCTTTTACAGGAGAAGGCAGTTGTAAGGACAAGAATGTATAAAGAAAGAGAGAGGAAAGGAAAGAAAAAAGTTTTAGGAGTGGTAATAGAAGAAGGGGGGAGGAAGGAAAGGGGAAGGAGGGAAAACGAAGGAAGACAAGAGGGGGGAAGGGTGGTAGGGTGGGTGATGAGGTAGGAGGAAGGACGAAGACTCAAGGAAAGGGAGGAGGGACAGGAAGGAAAGAGAGAGGAGGGGCTTCCCTAGTGGTCCAGTGGCTAAGACCCTGAGCTCCCAGTGCAGGGAGCCTGGGTTCCATCCCTCTAGGCAGGTAGAACTTTAAAAGGACAATCCAGTTAGGACAGTGTAAAGAAAGGAGAGAGGAATGGGGGGGGCAGACGGGGAGAAAGAGAAGTTTAAAAAGAAGCCAGTGTAAAAGCTTAAGAAGGAAGAAGAGGTACTCCCTGGTGGTCCAATGGCTAAGACTCTGCACTGCCAACGCAGGGGGCCCGGGGTTTGATCCCTGGTCAGGGAACTAGATTCCACATACCATAACTAAGACCCAACCAAATACACAAATATTTTAATATTAAGAAGAAGAAAATTAATTTCACTTTAAAGAGAAATAGTGATGAAAAGAAAAATCTTTAAAAATAGGAGACGATGCAAAAAGAATGGAAGAAGAGTGGAAAGAGGGAAGCAGGGAAGGAATGGAAGAAGGAAAGAGGAGAGAAAAGGGATGACAGAAGGGAGAGAGAAAAATAGAGGAGGAAAGACAGAGAAAAGGACAATAAATGAAGCAGAGCGAGAAGGGACAGAGAAAAGCCTTTAAAGGACAAAAAGCCCAGGCAAGATTGAAAGGAGGAAGTGGGAGGAAAGAGAAGTTTAAAATGATGAGCCTGTAGAAAGTGTAAAATGTAAAAGAAACAGAGTGTGAAGGGCTTGAAAAGGATGCATTAATAAGAAAAGCACAATTGTGGACAGTGGGGAAAGAAATCTAAAAAGGAGCCAGTTAAAATATTTCAGTGATATAAGATTCAAGGATGAACTGACAGGAGGGTAGACTGCTAAGTAGGAAAGTATATAAAATATAAATAGAACCATAGATAGGTGATTGATAGATGATCGATGGTTGGATGGATAGATAGGTCTTATTTTTAAAAAGAGAACTGAGTTTCTAAAAGTCAGTACATAAAAGATAGAAAAAGAGAAAGGGAAAGAAGTTAAAAAATATTTTTCAAAGGGGCCAGTACATAGAGAATAAAAGAAAAAGGGAAGATGGACAGGACAGGATAGGATAGGGTAAGGTAGGAAAGGGAGACAGAAAGGCAGGGAGGCTGCGTGCAGACAGGCACAGAGAAGAAAGAAATACAGAAAGGGAACAAGAAAACAATGAAGAGAAATCGAATAACAGGAGGAAAGAAGGAAGGAGAAAGGAAGACATATGAAAGCAAAAAAGAGGCTTCAATGGAGTAAATTATAAGAAAATGTAAAATAGAGAAAAATATGAGAATGAGAGAAAGGAAAGAAAAGAGGAGAGCCGGAGACAGAAAGAAAGGAAGAGTGTCTCACAGGCATTTAAAAAAAAAAGTTTTAAAAGGAGGAGCCAACTTAAGAGTGATTGACAGCTGGATATAGAGCCAGCCAGCTAGGTGGGTAAATAGGTAGAAAGAACAGATTTTTGAAGGCGAAACCAGTAGTAAAGATAACAGCAAAATGTATAAAGAAAGGGAAAAGGAAACAAATGTTTTGCAAAAGGACTAGTATAAACAAAGCAAAAGAAGAATGGAAGGAAGGAGGAAGGGAAGAAAAGGAAATGGGAGAGAGAAAGGGGGGAAGAGGAAGGAGACAGGAGTGGACAGAAGAGAGAAGCAAACAAAAGAGGATGAGAGGGTGAGCGCGGGTGGGTGGATGGAGAAAGGAAAGGAGGAGGCGGGGCAAGGAAGAGACAGGAGGCGAGGCAAGGGCGAGGGGCAGCAGGCAGTGAGCAAACAAAAGAGGATGGATGGAGAAAGGAAAGGAGGAGGCGGGGGCAAGGAAGAGACATGAGGCAAGGGCGAGGGGCAGTGGGCAGTGAGGGGAGGAAGGGGTGGCGGAAGCGATGAAGCGAGGGGGCGAGGGGGAGACATGCTCGCAGGAGGGGAAGGGAGAGACAAAGACCAAGAAAGAGATGGAGCGAGGAGAAGACGAAGAAAGAGAGAGGAGGCAGGGAGGAGGGAAGAAGGAAGGCAGGTGTAGGGAGCGAGGAGAGAAAGCTCTAAAAAAGGAACTCGGCTAAAAACAAACATGAATGGAGAACAGCTAGGTAGTTTCGTGGGCTGATGGACAGATGGGTAAGTAGACAGGCTTTTTATGTGGAAGATCTAGTTTTTAAAAGTCAATATTAAAAAGATAAGTGAAGAAGAGAAACAGGTTTAAAAGAGGAAACCCAAAAAATGGATATAAGAGGAAGAGAGTGGGAAGGAAGGAAAGGAAGAAGGAGGTCAGGAAGGCAGGAAGCAGGGGAGATAGGGAGGGAAGGAGGAAGGCAGGCAGGCAATAAGTTTACAAAGGGTGGGACTTGCGTGGTGGCTCAGTGGATAAGAATCCACCTGTCAATGCAGGGGACACAGGTTCAATCCCTGGTCCAGGAAGATCCACATGCCGTGGAGCAACCAAGCTCGTGTGCCACAACTACTGAACCCACACTCTAGAGCCTGTGAGCTGCAATTATTGAGGCTCTCATGCCCTAGAGTCTGGCTCTGCAATGAGAAGCCTGCCCACCGTAACTAGAGAGTAGGCCCTGTTTGCTGCAACTAGAGAAAGCCTGCAAGCAGAAACAAAGACCCAGCTCAACCAAAAATAAATAAAAATTTAAAAATAAAGGATGAGTCAGTAGGGAAGACAGCTAAAGAAGGGAAGAGAATGTAAGACTGAAAATGTAGGAACCATTTTCCCACAAAAAACCTAAAACAGTTGTGTGGTGGGGGACAGATTTTAAAAGTCGGAGTCAGGAAAGCAAAAACAAAAATAAAGACAAAGATAAATGGTTGAGAGCTGAATAGGTAGGTAGGCAGTTATACAGATGATAGGTAAGTAGGTAGGTAGGTATATAATTTTAAAAGTGGAAGCCAGTAAGAAGGAGTACATGAAAAGGAGAATGAGAGAGTTAGAGCAGGAAGGAAAAAATAAAAGGGGAGCCAGCAGAAAGAAAGTAAAAGGAGGATGGGAGGAAGGAAGACAGGAGGGTGGGAAGGGTAAAGATAAGGAAGGGAGGAAGATAGGAGGAAAGGCTGATGGAACAGAAGTAAGAAATCATGAAGAAAGAACAGAGGTTTATAAATGACGAGTCAGTAGGGGAAACTGAGAAATAGCAGAAAAAGACAATGTGAGAATGAGGGGGAGGACCAATAAAGCCAAGTACAATTGTGTGGGATGGAGATGGGTTTAAAAAGTAGAAGTCAGTTTTTTAAAAAAGAGAATACAATATAGATGGATAGATGGCTAGGTAGGTAGAGGGATGGGTAGGCACGGCAGATAGGTAGATAGGTGACAGGTAGAAACATACATCCATGCGTCCACGCATCCACACACACATAGAACTGATTTGGAAAAGGAGAAACCAGTGAAAAGCCCACACGTGAAAGGTAGAGAGTTGGAAAAAGAAGAAACGAAAAACTTTTTGTGGATCGCTAAATAGTAAAAAGAGAGAAGAGAGGACAGGAGACAAGATGTGCGAGGGGGGACAAAAGAGAAGGGAAAAGAACCAGATAAAAAAGTTTTAAGGGAAAGCAGAAAAGACTTCACTTTTAAAGAAATGAGCAAGAGAATGGGTTCAAGAGAACTTTTAAAAAGGACCAGTCAGTAAAGACAATGTGAGAGGAGGGAAGGAACGAAGTTTGTGAAGGAAGAGTCAGTAACAAAAGCTCACGGTTCAGTTCAGTGAGGTGAGGGTGTAACCTTCTGCCTCTGAGACAGTGCATCACTTTAGCAGCCAGCTTTCTAACTCCGTCTTCAACTGTGAACTTCCCCTTCCGGTTGGAGGAAAGTTTCAGGTAGGCATCTTAAACAGTGCCCACCTCAAATGCTTTTTTTTTTTTTTAAGTTTAAATTTTTATTTTTTAGTTTGTTTTGCTTTACAATACTGTTTTCATTTTGCTATACATTGACATGAATCAGCCACAAATGTACATGAGCTCCCAATCTCGACCCCTCTCCCCCCTCCCTCCCCTCACCATCCCTCCAGATCATCCCCGCGCATCAGTCCCAAGCCTCCTGCATCAGAAAACATAAAAGAACTTGATGTTCACAGTATTTCAGAGGTGATAGGAGAATGGAGATGTCTATTTCACATATGAAATTGACTTATCACCGTAACAAAGACATCATGTTCTACCATGTCGACACCAAGGAATACACGGAACTCAAATGAAAACCCAATTAGCACACATATAGTTTAGAATCCTTTTGTCTATTTCTAAATGATTAGAAACAGGAATAGCAGTCACCTTTTTCACAAATCAGGTATATATATATGTATGGTTGCCTCAGCCAGATTTTTGAGACACAACCAAGAATTGTCATGGCCATTGTGGGGTCTCCAGTACATGGCCTCCAGGGTCTCTAGCACAGGTATTATGCTAGTCTGCATCCCACACAAAGAAAAAGCCATGTTCTTCTTGAGCAGGACAGAGGGATGGAGTTTTTTCCCTTTTGCCAGAAGATAGTTCTGCCTCCCGCCCATTAGAGCTTTAACTATACAAGATAATATTATAAAAGTGATTTTCCTGCCTCCCCATCACATCTGTCCTAAGGTTTCTTCACCTTGCCACTATTGGCATGTTGCACTGGATAACTGTTTATTATGGGGACCATCCTGTGCATTGTATGTGTAGCATCATACGTGGCCCCATCCACTAGATGCCAGGAGAAATCCCTCTCCCTGATTTGTAACAACCAAAAATGTCTCCAGATATGTCCCAATTCCATTGTCCTCTGGGGTACAAATTTGCCTCCCACTGAGACCTACCACATACCCTCTCCAGTTTCTCCCCATATACAGATTAGGATATGGTTCTCCCCCTAGTGGGCATAAAAGGATAAATAAAATCTACCTTGAATTACTTTGTCATGCTATTAAATTTTTTTTTTAAGCTTATCCAAAGATCAAGAAAATGAGTGTCACTGCCGGTCACCAGAAGTCACACCAAGGACAAAAAAGTAATTGAAATAATTAGAAATACTAAAATAGTCATTTGTGCTTCTTTCCCAAAGGTGTTGTCTGGGGCAAGAGGTGTGGCTTATGTTCTTACTCCTCTAAGTGTCAGCAGTATGGGCATCACTGAAGCACTTACTATAAAAGCACAGTCTCAGGCACTGCCCCACTACTGAATCAGAACCTGCATTTTCACAAGACCCCAGTGCATGACACGCACGTTGACTTTTGGGGAACACTGGCTTCCATAGCCCCATGGAGGCAGAATAAAGTAAGGGTGCTTGGATGACTGTTTGTCCTCTGCCTCCTCTGGTCTTCAGAGACATGTCCTTATCTCCACTGAGATAGTGCTTGGCCTGTCATCATTCACAGTTAAATTGGCCATCACTGCAATGACTCATGGTCTGGTCTCACTGGGCTTAGTAGAACCCTCTGGATTTCCCACTCCACCTGAGTCCTGACTGCCTGTTCCATAACACTCTGGGAGGAGCCCTCTTACCCCAGCCCAGTGACTCCCCTTGAGGAGCTTCCCAGCTAGACCCTCAGCCCTTTCTGGGCCATGTATATACCACATGGGAACCAAGAGTGGCTTAAGAAAGCAAAATCTCAAGGGGAAATAGGGAGAGGTTGGTCAAACGGTACACATTTTCAGCTGTAAGATGAATAAGGTCTGAGGATCTGATGTATAACATGGTGACTATAGTTGAAAACACTATTATATAATTGAAATTTGCTAAGAACAACAACATGATAAATATGTGAGGTGATGGATGTATTCATTAACTAAATGGATGAGAGGGAGAAATCCTTTCACAATATACATATGTATCAAATGACCACAATGTACAGTTTAGCTATCTTACAATTTTATGTGTCCATTACATAAGTCAGTAAAGCTGAAATATTTTAAAACTGAAAGAAAAAGAAAGAAAAAC
Source organism: Neotragus moschatus (assembly GCA_006410615.1). Lineage (NCBI taxonomy): Eukaryota > Metazoa > Chordata > Mammalia > Artiodactyla > Bovidae > Neotragus > Neotragus moschatus. The sequence goes on from SJYA01003408.1 coordinate 384,879, forward strand.
CTCAGCGAGAGCCTTGCTCTGCCTGACCACACTGTATTACAAAGTTTGGGGTCCATGAGCCCGGTGAGGAGGAAGAGCGAGAGTAGGGGTAGCCAAGGAAATCTCTTTCTAGAGTCTTAAACAGAGAGCGGAGCAATAGTTCCCTTCTTTTCTCTCCGTTAACCTCAGTTATCTGAAGCACCAAGGCCCAAAGTAAGCAAAATGTGCAGCCCTGTCTGATTTCTCTGGTCTCCAGTCACTCTCACCACCTTCCCATTTTCCCACCATCTCTGAGCTGCTAAAGCAGTGGACATTTTCCCCCTAACTTTCCTAAAGTCATATCCTTTTTCTTCCTGAGCCCAGATAACTCTTATCTGGTAAGCTAAGGGTATCTCCAGGACACTATGAAGAATTTCCTCAACTAAGTATTCTAGGATGTTTCTACACAAAAAGGAAGATAAAATTTAAGGAAATTCTTGAGACAGCTGCACGGCTTGCAAGGCATAATGTCTTGGTTGTGTCATCATTTGGGGGGATGACAGATACTGAATATTACCTGGGTGTTCATCATAGCATTTGTCCTATTAAAAATTCTAACCTCTCCTTCCTTCCCTAGCTCTACCCCCAGGTAAGTGAAAGCCTATGAAAGTAGAGATCTTGTACTTAGTCAAAAATGAAAAAGTAATATAAAATTTTTAAAATAGCCCCGTTACATAATGGCTGTTTCTCATTTCTCAAGCCCCAAAAGTGAGTACAACAAAAAGTGGGAAGGCATGATCACCATAAAAAAAGTGTAAAATACAGAAAAATATGTAATATATGTAACGTGACAATGTAATAAACTTGGGCAAAAGGCATGAACAAACATTTTACTGAAGATACACAGATGGCAAATAAGCACACAAAACACTGTTTAATATCATTATTCCTTAGGGAAATACAAATCAAACCACAATGAGATACCACTACACACCTAGTAGAATGTCTAGTAGAATTTAACTAACTGACCACACCAAGTATTTGCAGGGACTTGAAGCAACTAGAACAGTCTGACATTGCAGGTGGGAATGTAAAATGGTACAACCACTGTGGGAAACATTTTGGCAGCTCAAGTTAAACTACATCTGCCATGTGAGTCAGTCATTTCACTCCTAGGTAGGTTCCCACAAGATATGATAAATATGTTCAGATAAAGACTTGTACATCAATGTTCATAGCAGCATTATAGTCAAATTGGAAACAACCTAAATGCCCTTCAGCAGACAAATGGATAAACTAGTGTATCCATACCATGGGATACTATTCAGAATAAAAAGGAATAAAGTATTAATACAGGCAACAATATTGATGAATATCATAATATGCTGAATGAAGGAAGCCAGTTCACCACCCTCCCTTGACAAAAAAAGGGTGGTACAACCCCTGTTTGATTCCATTTATAGCGAACTCTAGAGAATGCAAACTAATTTATAGTAAAGCAGATCAGTGATTGCCTGGAAGATAGGAGGAGAGAGAGGGATGAACTATAAGGGGGCACAAGGAAACTTGGGGATGATGTAAATGTTTACCTTGATTGTTGCGATGGTTTCAAGGGCTTATATATATATACGTATATATATATATATATATATATATATATATATATATATATGCCAAAGCCAAATGGTACATTTTAAATTTGTTCAGTTTATTGTACTTCAGTTATAGTTCAATCAAGTTTAAAAATTAAAGGATTTCTCTTTCATTTGCCTATAGGACCATCCCAGCATTTGTATAGTTTTGTAAAGACTCCTGAAAGAAGATCAACCTTGTTGCATTCTCCACATGATGTACAGAGTAACACAACAGAACAAAAGGTAGAAAGCTGTATATCTCAGGTGCTTTGTATTGGCCTCTCATTTATCTGGTTAATTTTTCTTTCTAGGGGATATCCCCATTCACTGGGCATGATACTGATTGGTTAGAAATAATGGAGTTCTATACAGATCTGAACCGTCTTCCTGGTAGAGAAGGTTCTGAGTCAGCTTCATGCTAAATGTACCATGTAACTGAGCGGAAACTAACAAATATTTGATGATGATAACGATGATGATGACGATAGCTAATGTTTATTGACAACCTGCTGTGAGCCAGGTCCTGGTAGAAGGTAGGAAAAGGTAGAAGGAAGGGAAAAGGGGGAAAGTAGGTGACATAGGATACAAAGATAGAAAAGACCTCACTGCTCTTGGGGATGCACTGTCCAGGGATCAGACACAGAAGCAAAAATCCTTACAGTCAAATGAGAGGAGACTTTTGCTTTGTATAAATACAAAGCACAGAAAGTGTGGAGAAATAGCCCTGCCTAGAGAAATCTAAAAAAGCTTTATAAAAGGAGGGCTTCATTGAATTAGGTCTTGAAACACGAGTGGGAAGTTTTCAGATGAGTAGATGTGAGGATGTAGAGAGGCAGTATTGCAGACAGGCTTACAGTGTTAAGCGAAAGCATGAAAGTTCAAGCCAGCAAAACCAGAGCAGTGGGACAGAAGAGACTGACATGGCAGGCTGAAGCCAGAACTTTGCATCCCTTGCTGAAGTAGGAATTTATTCTCTCAGTAGTAGAAAGCCATTGCCAGTTTTTGAATAGGATGTGAGATAAGAATGATTTGGGTTTTAAAAGATACTCTAGTTGCAGTGTGAGATAGCTAGAGGAGATTAGAGGCAAGATCGTTTTGAGTCTACTGGGATTAGTCCAGATAAAAATGATAAAGGCCTGAACTAAGGCTGTGACAATGAGGGTGAACCAGAGGCCACAGATTCAAGATACTTCAGAGTGTGTCAGGATTTGGTGACTCAACAGATGTGTGGACCCAGAGAAAAGGAGATGACAATGATGGTGATGATTTAATTTTTGTGTGCAGGTTTTGTGTGCTCTCATAGTGCTGAGGCCTACTTCTATCTCAGAGCTCATTATCCTCCATCATATTTGTCTGTCTTTTCTACTGGGTGATCAACTTCCTGAGGTCAGGAATTATGTATCTTAGTTCCAGGCAGTGTACTCAATAAACATTAGACTGGACTAAACTAGCCTTATCTGAAATAAACAGAATAATTCTATGCTTTCTGGAATGGAGCACTGGATTATTATTATTGGTTATAGGATTATTGTACCTATAAGCAAAATGTGGAAAACAGACAAGTAGTAAGTTTGAAAAGATAGGAAAAGATAGCGTACCTGGGTACAATATAAGCTTCATTTTAAACCAGTTAAAGTGAGGTACCTGTAAAAGATATCCACTAAGAGGTTAATAATATGTATTAGCATTGAGACCAGCACCTAGTGGAGAGGTAGAGATGAGGGGAAAGGGGAGATAAGATACTGTATTATTCTGATTGCTTTAGCATCAGCAAAAGTGTCTTTTAGAAGAATAATTACTAATTAATTTTTTTTCTTGAATGTTAAACCATACAGAAAGATAGGGAAACAATTAGGACATCATATCCTTCAAATGATGGAGGTAAGAAAATGAACAATATTTATAATTGCTCTGATATCTTTTGGTTAAATAATTCATTTTGTCATATAGTCTTCCAAGTTATGCTTTTTTCTCTGATTATAAAATCCATGATTAATTTTATAAAGGAAGACAGAAGAATTATTCATGGTTGTAAATATAAGCATCACATTTTTAAGTGATTGCTGGGAGAAGAGGCCTTCTGGAATAGACAAGGTGTGAGGAAGTTAGAGTCTCTGCTGTGAGTGCCTCTGTAAGTTCCAGACAATGCAGCCATTAGAGTCCCAGCGAAGAGAATTCTCCCCAGGAAGGTCTCTTTTACCATCTTTTCTCCCCAGACATAAAAAAATCCATCCTGTTTCCCATCTCCCAGGGCTGGACTAGAGATTAGCTAAGTCTCTGTTCGTCTCCGTAAAAGATTCCCAAGTGTAACCTCCACACTTACTAAGAGTGCTGGGACATCTTCCTCTGGGCAGCCCATGAGTACCTCAGATCTAACATGTGCAAAACCAAATTCATCCCCAAACCAGCACTCTGGTCCTCCTAACTTCATTCAGGCACAAAACCTGAGTCATTTTTGACTCTTTGCTATTTGCTCCAGTCCAGTCTGCCTCCTTAAACTCTCGCATAACTTTCCCTTCCTTTCCATTCATGCTTCCTGTGCCATTAAGCACTGTAATAATTAATCTCCAATCTCTTTTTCTTGTTGATCTGTCCTACATTTTGCTGTGAATGTAACCTTCCTGAAATACAGCTTTGGACATATAATTCCTCTACCCAAAAGTCCTCTGTGGTTCCCCTTCGCTTACTGAATGAAGTGCAGAACAGTTTGTTCTAGCGCAGGGGAGTGGTGGGAAATTTATCTGGTAAAGTAACTTAGAGCCAGGGAGTTCAGGCTTGTCCCTAATGGCAGCAGTGGGCCACTGGAAGCTGGTAAGCAGGGGACTTCACAAAAAAGGCATCTGCCTTAACTTAACTTCCTTAACTTCCATAAATAAATACATTCCTGATTATGGTAATTTTAGACTTTATGGCCACCCAGCAAGAAGAACTATATGATTTTTTCATATTTAAAGTTACCTCTTTTTTTCCCTAGAAATTACTACACTTCAGAGTCCAAGTGTTTCTGCGAAAACACCAAGTATCTGTAGATACTCTCTATAGTATACTTCAAAACAACAGGCAAGTAACTTTTCTTTTGTCTCAGATACACACAGAACCAGTGAAGTATAAAATGAGGATCAAGATTGACATAACACAATTTCATTCATTAAATGACAATTCAGAACAGTCTTATTCCCTGAAATCAACTATCCTGTAGTAAGGTTGTATTTTTAAAAATTGAAATGCGAATCCACAGTAATAATCCTGTCACTTCAGACTTCCAGTGCTTATGGCTGTCTGTTATGTTAGTGTTGCCACACTCTAAGTGTAGGGACATATCAATAACAACTAGTAAGCTAACAAAAGAAAAACGGTGAGCCTGAGATTTTAAATGTGTTAAATAGATCCAAAATTTGAATACTTGTCTCAATTCTTAACAGAAATCACCAGAAACAATGTGAGTGTTCTCACTTAGCTCTTCGGTATGTAGGCTTCTTAAAAGATGAGCTTCAAGTCCATTCACACAGGGAGCAACATATTGGACTTTCATGAATCATTTCTCTTTTCATGCTGATGGGTTGTACAGAAGCAGCCATACGGCCTCACCCTCTCCCCTTTGTGGTCAGTGATCACTCAGTCGATGGTGGGAAATTGACAACAAACATTTAGGGCACAGCCTCTGGTCACAGCATCTGTCATCTCTGTGGGTCACCAATTGGTCATTCACTTTCAGACTCAAACCCACATCCTTGGCTCCATTAGCACTATATTAAATGACTCACCTGTTCTAAAAAGTTAACACAGTTTCCTATATCCTATGTTAAGTGCATAGTAAGTGACAGACTCAATTATATGTAACTCTTCAAATGTGACATGNGTCACCAATTGGTCATTCACTTTCAGACTCAAACCCACATCCTTGGCTCCATTAGCACTATATTAAATGACTCACCTGTTCTAAAAAGTTAACACAGTTTCCTATATCCTATGTTAAGTGCATAGTAAGTGACAGACTCAATTATATGTAACTCTTCAAATGTGACATGTTAGCCACAATATGCTTTTCTATATAAACAAATATTTATGAAACACCTGCTATGTCCAGGGTGCAGTGCTACTGTATTAACATCCATAATCTGTATTCTCAGTATCTGAAGAAA
>SJYA01003409.1:0-25944 GCA_006410615.1 Neotragus moschatus
CCCCGGCAGCGGCCTCACCTGCCTGCTCCAGGTGCCAGGGCGGGGCCGGGGCAGGGGCACCGAGGAGCCTGCACTTGCTACGCCCTCCCCTAGGGGGCGGGCTCCCCTTGGGCTGGCTGGCAGCCGGGGCCTGCCGGAGCTGGCAGCCCTCCGCCCCCTTCTCCCCGCCCGCATAGCCCCACCTCCCCCGGAATGGGATGGAGATGTACACGTGGGGCGAAGTGCGGGTCTCACTGATGTAGGGGGTGAGCAGAGGAGCCCCGCGCCCCCTGCTTCTGGCACAGCCCCACCCCTTCCCCTCACTCCGGCTGGGCTGCGAGGCTGCTGCCTGCCCAACCAGAAACAACCGGCCCCAGAACAACTTTAAGCTTTAGGAACACACCCTGCACACTCAGGACTAAACACTACTCGGTAGTCAAGGCCATTGTTTCCCAAACCGACCCCTTGCTCACTGCCCTTTCACTCACAGAGAGAAGTCGACAAGAGGAGAATATATATATATATTTTTTCAATTTGAGGTTTTTAAAGGAGTCTCAGGTCAAGAGCATCACAAAGCCCCTGATCTGCTATCAAAGGGCCAATAAGAAGTAAACTGATATTACAGTGCAGATTTCCCCAGAGAGCCAGCTGGCTTCATGTAGGACCTGGGGAGGGGGCGGTGAAGGGATAGAGTAGAAACCCCACTAGGAACTCTCTTCCTTAAACGGAAGTTCAGTAAAAATTACAAAAAGGTTGTCTTGGCTAACAAATGCTACCTCTTAAAAGTGCCCTGACACTTCCCTGTAAGGGATACTCCTCTTAGTTGCTGACTGGGAAAGAGAATAAAACCCCAAGAGATGTCCTGGGAAGGGGGAAGGGACTTCAAGTCCTCTCCTCTGATGGAGACAATAGCCTTGAGAAAGGCAGGAGCTGAATTGAAATGTGTCAATTATTTCTATTCACTGAAGTCCCAAATAAAGTTCTGTATTTCATTTTTTCTGGGTTTAGACTGACGGAAAAAGGAACACGGGGAGGGTGGCTATATGAATATGGGGTTAATGAAGGGCATGAGTGGGCCCACACAAGCCAGCCAGCTGTGTGCTTCTGGGTAGGGTCTCTTCTCTATAAGGCTGGGAAGGCTCAGTGCCAGGGCCCACAATACTTTTAGGGGTCCACAAAAGTGTTCTAATTTCTTTTTGTTGTTTTAAAATTGTAGTTAGTGTTAGTCAGTCATATCCTACACTTTGCGACCCCATGGACTATATATAGTCTGCCAGGTTCCTCTGTCCATGGGACTCTCCAGGCCAGAATACTGGAATGAGTAGCCATTCCCTTCTGCAGGGAATCTTCCCGACCCAAGGATCGAATCCAGGTCTCCTGCACTGGAGACAGATTCTTTGCCATCTGAGCCTCTAGGGAAGCCCTAAAACTGTGGTAAAATATACTACATATATTTATGTATGTGTGTAAAAACATAAAATGTAGCATTTTAGCCATTTTAAGTGTTTTGTGGCATTAAGTATTTTCATATTGTTACGCAGCCATCACCCCCATCCATCTCCAGAATGTTCATCTTCACAAACTGGAACTATAACCATTAACCAACAACTCCTCCTTCTGTTCCCCCCAGTCCCTGACAACCACTGTTCTACTTTCTGTCTCTGTGAATTTGACTGCTTTGTTCTTTATGTAAGTGGAATCATCCAGTGTTTGTCCTTTTGTGTCTGGCTTACGTCATTTAACATAATGTTTTTGAGATTCATCCATGTTGTTAGTATGTGTCAGAATTTCCTTCCTTTTTAAGACTGAATTATATTCCACTGTATGTATATCTAATTTCTTTTAAAATCAGAAAGAAAAAAAGCTTAAGTTCAAGAAAATGTTTTAATATTGTGTTCATTTTTATACCAATGCAGTTACAAACTATAATTTTTAACACTTTTTTTTTTTTTAATGGAGAAAGGAGTCCCAAAAGGCAAAAGCACCCAGGGCTCTTAGAATGTGGTCCTGCTTCTGGGAGAACTGTCAAGAATGGCGTCTCTGGGGAGATTTGGTGAATGGGAACTACCAGCTGTCTCTGTGGATGGGTTCAGTTGCCTCAGTTGTTGGCTTTGGGTTGATGGCACTGGGGAGTTCAGAACATTGATCTGCACGTGTGGCCTTCTATCTATAGGCATCCTTGGGCCACTTCTCCTCGGTTTGAAGTGCAGGTTTCTGTCTGATGCTCCTGAAAAAAATCAAACAAACAAACATGTAAAAGTAACAGGAAACACCAGGAAATAAAATCACAAGGGCTGCCTTTTTTTCCTTCTTTGATTAAACAGTTCAGTTCTGCAGGGCTCAGAACCCGCTCTGGCTCTGTGGATTCCTCCCGGATGTCCATCTGGCCTGTGTCAGCGAGTTGATTGCCTGCGATTTGACAGTAATGATTATAATGGGGTGATTTTGTATTCTTTGACGGATTCAGATCGAAAGGTTCAGAAATGGACCTGTGCCTCCCACCCCCATCTCCTTGCTTGACACTGATGTTTTCTTTGAGTCCAAAGGAATAGCAGCATCTCATGAAAGAAGATCCATATAGAGAAAGGGTCCTTTTCTTTTTAAACTTATTAGGGATTATAGGTTTCTTTTTTGGCCTGGAGACCAAAACAAATGCCATGAGAGCCAAGAAATACTGCACAGGACCAGAGAAATGCCGCCACAGAAGCCTCGATGGGAGAGAGGTCTTTCTCAGAATTTTGAAAACCAACTACAGCTATTCTGTGCGTGGAGTAGCCGGGGATGGCTTTCTCCCACACGTTCTGCTGATACAACTGCTTCATCTCCCTCTCAGTTACCCACCACTGGCAGTGATACTTTCCTGTTTATGCTGAGCCTGCCTTCTGCCTTCTTTCTCCAGTAGGCCCTGACTGACAGACAGACAGACAGACCCAGATGCAGTGCTGTGGGTGTTGAAGCTATTGAACCAAGGGTCATTTGTCCCCTGGTCACTTCTCAGCCTGATGCCTTTCTGACTGGCTTTTGCACACCGTTCAGGAATGACAAAAAAGCCCGGTGCTCCTCCACGGGACCTGTGTGTATCCTGGAGGATAGGTCCCAGCGCTGGGGCAACTCTGGCTTTCAGAAGGGCCAGGCCAGTGTCTGCAAAGTCTACAGAGCTGGCACTTGCTGTTTCTCAGACGCATTGATGATGCTGTTTGCACAGCGCTCATTAGAGGCCTGGTTTTTCGTGCTGCACACCAGCGATTTCCCCCTAAACTCAGACCCCCCAACCTCACAGAGAAGTGCCCGTTCCTGCCACTTCAGGGTTCCTAAGTCTACCTTCTAGAGAAGAGAAGGGTTAAGGTGGAGTGTTTGCCTCTATCACCCCAACCCAGGGAGCCAAGGCTTCTTTGCCAATCTCCCGGGATGGAGTAGAAGAAGTAAAGGAGGAGGTCGCCATGCAGAGTGGAACTGGGGCTCCTGGCTGGACGCAAGGAGTGCCCCCAACATCTGCTCATGTCATAACCCAATGCTCGGCCTGGCCCCTTCCCCCTGGGTCCTGCACCAGCTGGGAGGAGAGGGAGGTGTGCCTTTAAGACCAAAGACAGGCAGTGAGGGAGAGGTGCTTCTGGAAGAGCAGGCTTCAGGTTGCCAAGGGGAATCTGTCAATAGAGTATTGAACAGGCTCATCCAGTGGACAGAATTTTTTCTGTCAACACAGCCAGCCTCTGGCCCTCCTCGCATGGCCCGGAGCACTGCAGACAGGATCCCAGCTGGACAGGAGTCTCCTGGGACAGAAGGCCCACCGCATGTCCCTCTCCTGGGGACACATTAGTCAGGAGACCTGGGTTTCTCTTCTCCCACATGGGTGACCCGGAATGGCACAGAGCGAGTCAATGCACTAGACCGGCTGTCCTTCACCAGGCATGTCCGGTGGGTTGCTCGTCCAGTTTTCAAAACAAAAATCCAGGGCCCCTCATTTGAAAATTATCAACAGGGGCGTCCCTGGTGGTCCAGTGGCTAAGACTCAGTGCTTCCAATGCAGGGGGACTGGGTTCAATCCCTGGTCAGGAAACTCGATCCCACATGCCACGACCAAAGATCTGCATGCTGCAGATGAAAAGGATCCCACATGCCTCAGTTAAGACCTGGCAGCTAAGAGCCCACATGCGGCACCTAAAACCTGGCACAGCCACGTTTTAAAAAATGTAACTAAATTTGTAATGACATAGATTATACTACAAAGGTAATAAATGCTTAAAACTCGTTTCTTCCTAATGATTTCACTCCATCTGATGCTTACCATGTTCTTGGGGGTGATTCACTTCTATTGTATCTGATGGTGGAAATGTCGGACAATGGTGGCTCTTGTGCCTCTTGTCCCAGTTCCCTGTTCAGTGACTTCTTGCCAGCAGCTTGCAGCCAGCTGTGGTGGGAGTATTTACACCACAGAAATTGGCAAACACTGCAAATCACATCTTGCATTACTGTTTCACTGGTTGTCTAGACTTAAGAAAATGATGGAAACAAATGTTAATGATACAGGTTACATTTAAAAGCATGTCCTGTCTGTAGCCATTACATTGTGAATGCACAAAAAATTGAAGGAATATTCTTTTGATATTAAAAAACTCTTATCTGATTCAGTGAAGAAGCCACTCACGTCATTATGAACCAATGAGGTTTGACTTCTTTACTGGTTGACTTCACTTTACTGGTTGACTTCAATATCAACTAACATTCTTGTCAGAACTACACTCATTCATCAGTGGCAAGCCTATGTTGGCCACTGATCCGAGAGTTTGGAGAAAAAAAGTCAATGAAAGCATTCTGTGAATCAATTGGTTATAGAGTTTCCAGTAAAGAATATTTGCAAATTCCATGATACACATTCTTTATATGAGTAAGATCATATGTATTCCACCCTGACCCTCACCCCACTAGGTGACAGCCCTAAACATTTATCAGCAACTCACACAGGGGCCAGCCCAGAGGAGGCACTTAGATTAATGTAAGTAAGTGAAATATCTTTAGTGAAATGGGGTTGAGGACACTGATTCAACTCTTTGTAGCCCTAAAGAAGGCCAGGACACTGGAGGAGAGCCCCAGGCCTGGGACAGGTGACAGTAAGAACTGGGATCCTAGGACACCATGGCAGGACCCGGAGGGGTTAAGGGACACAGGGACACCTGGCATATTGATAGGATTTTTTTTCTTAGAATGCACTTTTGTAACATGTTGCTTATTTATTTAGCTGGGTCTTAGTTTTGGCATGTGGGATGACGTCATGAGGGATCTTTCGTTGTGGAGCACCGGCTCTCTAGTTGTGGCACTTGGGCTCCAGAGCTCACAGGCTCAGTAGTGGTGGTGCACACAGGCTTAGTTGCTCCACAGCATGTGGGATCTTAGTTTCCCAACCAGGGATCGAAACCAGTGTCCCTGCATTGCAAGGCAGATTCTTAATCACTGGATCACTGGCAAGTCCCATATTGATAGGATCTTAACGAAGATCCTATCATAAGACCTATAAGACCTGTGGAAGGTGAACCAAATCTTTTCAGTACAGCATCCTTGTAGCTTCTCCTCCCCAAACAAGATGCTCCCTCTCGTCGTAGGTGGCACAAGATCCCAGACCCCCCCTAAGTCATTGTCCTAAAGGTAGATGGGCCCAGGCCCCCATACAAAGGCCCCATTATCCTCAGGATTGCCCCGTGCTGCTCTCTCTGTCCTCCAAGCCTGTTAGGGATCCTTGTGTCCTAGACTGATTGTGTCCACATTCCTGGCCTCCGTATCTGCTAAACCCAAGAAGGGGCTGGTCCAACTCCAACCCTGGCTCTCCTCTTGCTGGTGGGAAAGAATTATCCTTTTATTTTGTTTTGTTCTATAAGTGTGTTTGCATAAAGTATGCTTCAGATTGCAGGGGGTGGGTGGTCAGAGAAGGGCTCACTGAGCAAGTCACAGGGGAATTAAGACCTATATGTTGAGAAGGAGACAACTAGGTAAAGATGGGGTGGGCGGTGCATGTTGCTCCAGAGAGATGGGGCATCATGTGCAAAGGCCCTGAGACAAGCACAGACCAGGAGTGTTCGAGGACCAGAAGGAAGGCAGGAAACAGGGACAGTGTGAGCTGGGGGATTGGGCTTCGAGAGCACATGAGAGAAGGATGAAGGCTGTTTGCCCTAGTGGCTCTGATGACGAGTTTGGACTTGATTCTAATTGGGTAGAAGTCCTTTGGAGGTTTTAAGCAGGGAAGTGAGGGGAACCAGGTCAGGCCTAGACACGGAGCAAGTTCCCAAGTCTTGAGAAGGGGTCGCGTGCTTAGCTTTCCTAGATGACCTGTTCTCTACCAGGTCATCTTTTAAGCAGCATCACAGAAGTACCATCTTTCCCCCTGTTAGCAGCATGGATGTGAAGACTTAAACACTAAAAAAAGAGGGTAGGGCTAAAGGCACAGACTCCAGGAACCAGGCTGCAGAGGTCTGCATGGAGGTGGGGGCATTTACTCCCTTCCCCCTGTGACCTTGAGCAACTGATTCATCATCCTGCACCTGTTTCCTCATCCTGAAAAGGAGGCTAATGATAAAACAGTTGGTAGTCTTGGAGGTTAACTGGATCAATAGGCAAAGCTTTGCACAGTGCCTGCCAGGCGGAAGGCACAGCACGTATTAGCTGTTATTGTTATTTTTATTGTTTTCATGATTGCTGTCAAGACAGAGAGGCACCCAGGCAACCAAGCCCAGGTCAGAACCCCAGCTCAGGACAAGGATGCCTGGGGTTATAGAAGCTGGTTACGCTGACTGGTGGGTAGGTGAGCTTGAAGCTACATACTTCACTACAGGTGAGGTGTGGAAGCAGGTGTTATGAGCTCCAGAAGCCTCACATTCAGAGCCCATGGAGCCCCTGGAACTCCTGGGTCCTCAAGACATAGGGCTCCTCCGTTCCTGGTGGCTTCAATAGACGACCGTGGATTACAGGGAGCAGGCCCTTATTTTCCGTTTGAATTGAATGCTTTACTAGGTCTATGTGGCCCTAGGAAGTCCTCTGTGCAGGGAAATGAGCTGTCTTGGCCCAGGGGGCGGGGCAGAGCTGAGCTGGGTCTCGGTCAGAGGTGTGCGGGGCACTGGTGTTCTCTGAGAATTGGTGTCAGGGTCCTGGCATCTGTGTTGTCAATTTTGGGTCTTTGGGTCATTGCGTGTGAAGAGGGTCTTTGAACACCAAGCCCAGTGCCTGCCTTGGACACTTGGGGGTGGTGTGGGTGGCTCACCTAGAAGGGGCTGGGCTAATGCATACCTGGCCCTGGCTGGAAGAGCAAAGGAGGGGGCTAGGAGGCCATGAAAAGGGGACTAGGGTGCCACCCAGGTCCAGGGGAGCCAATTGCTGGCTTGTGTGTAGGACCAGGGACCCATTGGGTTACGTGCCTACGATGGCAGCATGTCAGGACTGTCAGGCAGCTCATTTTGAGAGGTGACACTCTATCTCTTACAGACAAGGAAGGTTCTAACTGGCTAAGCAGTGGCAACAGGGCTGGGACCCTGCCCACAGTGGCCCCACCCATCTCCACTCTTCCAGCCGGAAGTTGCGCTCCACGGGGCATTTTCATTCCCTAGTCATGACCAGGCCCTGGGCCGTGACACCTAGTACGCCTGGTGACCAGCCTCAGGAGGACCTGGGCTTTGCGGTGAGGACTTGAGTGAATTAAACGGACACAGGTCCCATTATCAGGGAGTTTATTGTTTGAGAAGGTGGAGCCAGGAGAGGTAGTAAGGGCTGAGGACCAGACAGAGGTGGCTCCAGTGACTTGGACCCACCAAGCTGTGGGCCAGGGCCCTGGTGAACACACTCTTTTCTTAAAAAAATTAATTTATTTTAACTGGAGACTAATGACTTTACAGTACTGTAGTGGTTTTTGCCATACATTGGTGAACACACTCTCACCTTATCCACATGAAGCGGTCATATTATCCTCAGCTCTGTGGGGAAACCGAGGCAAAGAGAAGGTAATGATATACAGGTAGTGTGCTTTGGATATGGGGTGGATGTGAACTTGGAGCCGGGCAAAAAGCAGACTGTAATGGGTTGAGTAGTTGCCCCCCNAGCGCTGCGCTCCCCCCCGCCCCCCAGCAGAAGGAGCAGCCAGCAGGAAAAGCACGGCCACCTCCACCGCCACCACCGCCACCTTCTCCTCCTCTTCCTCCCTCGCTTCTCCTCCTCCTCCTCCTCCTCCTCCCCCTCCCGCTTCCTCGCCCCCCCCCCCCCCCGCCTCCCCGGCACCAGATAGGTCCACCTGACAACCCAGAACATGGTCTTCTTTGGAATAAGAGTCTTTGTGTAATTAAGGCAAGGATCCTGAGGTGAGATCATTCTGGATTAACATGAAATACAAGGACGAGTACCCTGAAAAGAGACTGAAGAGGAGAAGATATACAAAGATGTTCTCCTTACATCTGGGGAGGATGCCCCATGATGATGGAGCCATGGGCCAAGGTACGCCTGGGGCCTCTGGAAGCTGGAGGAGGTAAGGGGTGGTCCTCCCCTGGACCTTAGGAGGGTGGGGCACAGCCTTGCCCACCTCTTGATTTTGACTTCTGGGATCTAGAGCTGTGAGAGAATAAACTGCTCCTTCAAGCCTTCAGTTTGGTGTGGAGCCAGGATTTGAGTCTGATGTGTCTGCCCCAAAGCCTCATTGCTCCGTTACTCTGCTGCCCAGGGGAGATCCCTGCGTGAGAGTCCCATGTCCTTTCCTTGTTGGTAGAAAGAGAAGGACTGCTAGTCTCTCTGTGCTCCTGCTGTGGGCTGAGTGCTGGGGTATGTCTTCTCACACAGTTGACATGCCCAGCCTGTCAGCTCCGTTATAATCCATTTTATACATGAGAGGGCCCTGTTATAGTCCATTTTATACATGAGAGGGCCCTGTTATAGTCCATTTTATACATGAGAGGCCCCCCTTTTCAGGACCAGACTCACAGAAGAAGGACTCGGACCCCAAGAGCTGTCCTTTGCTTCCACCAAATATCCCTACAAGGGCAAGATATGATGAGTGTCACTAAGTAGACAGCATGATGCTGTTACAACACTATAGTTTCCCCCTAAACACATGTGCCCAGAGAAAGATCTGGAAAGATATACCTCTTGGGGTTGTTACCGGTTTTTCCCTTCTTACGGCTCTAGCCCTGGGTCCCACCCTCATCTCCAAATGTCTGGATTTATGGCAAGCACTGTGGCTCTGGCCTCTCTGCTTCTTGTCTTCCCTCCCAGTGTGCCTCAAATTCTCAAATTCCCATTTCTTTGCTCCTTTTTTTTTTTTTTTTTAATTTGTTTATCTGGCCGCACTGGGTCTCAGTCACAGCATGTAGGATCTAATTTCTTGACCAGGGATTGAACCTGGGCCCCTTCGTTGGGAGCATGGAGTCTCAGCCGCTAGACCACCAGGTAAGTCCCTCAGATTCTCTTTTATTACTCATTCTCATCCAAATCACCCCGTTCCTCTCGCTGGAGCACAAGGGGTTTTCCCTGACACCCACCTGCAGTCTAACCCTTTCTCCTCTCCCCCATCTGTCACCCTGCTCTCTGTGGGGATCCCTGTCACAGATGGGCAGTCTTCCCTCACTTCCTTTCAGGCCCTGGCCTGTTCAGGCCTTGCTCCTTCTCTTCTAGGGCAAGCAGAGAGGGGACAAGGATCTACCAAGCACTCCTGTACTCCCTTCATCACAAGATTGGCATGAGATCCTTCGCTTACATGCTGGCTCCTCCTGAGAGCCCTGATGGGCAACCTTATCCCCATTTCACAGATGAGAAAACTGAGGCTCAGATGCTAACTAAACAGTTTCGTGCAGCTGCTACGTGCCAGAGTTGGGATTGCAAACACTTACCCAAGGTCTGTGCTTCTGATGGCTGCCTACTGCACGCCAGGCAGGCTAGCACAGTACTGTCTGCTCTGCAAACTGCCCCTCCCCCCATGAGGGGGCCACGCAGACCCTGTGCTCCTTCTGTCGGCCCTCACATCTGTAGCTCTGTGTTGACACTTCAACACATGGTGTGGGACGGTGACGTAACGCTTTGTGTCTGTGCACAAGCAGGTCTTATCTCCACGCTCAACTATACATTTGGAGCTGGTGGGACAAGTCTGCATTTCCTCAGCATCTCCCGTGTCCCTAGCAGGCACTCGGGCAAGCATGCAGCGATTCATTTTGAAAGAATGCACGCCATGCGAAGTAAACAGTGCCATTGACCTCTAGGACTGAATTTCAGGCCCAAATGCCTTCACAGGGTTTGTTGCGGTACTGGGTACTGAGGATCTTACGAAACTCCTCGTTTTTCTCAGGACTGGAGGAGCCCACGCTCAGCGTCACTCAGCAGGTGGCCAGGCAGGCTGCTCTGTGAGGGTCAGGCGGGCCACTGGACTTTTCTGTTTATCGTGAGGGTTTAGGGCAGTTCGATTCAAAAGAAATGTCATGGGAGACATGTCTGTAATTTTATGTTTTCTGGTAGCCACATGAAAAAAGTAAAAGGAGACAGGTAAAATTTATTTAGTGTATTAGCCCAGCAGATCCAAAATACTTCAACCTGTGGCCAATAAAAAGTTATTAATGAAGTATTTGACCTTATGCCTGTTGTTGTTAATCTGGGAAATTGGGGGTGGATTTTGCACTCTGGGTGCCTCTCCACTGGCACTTGGTGAATTTCATGTTCTCAAAGGCTACATGAGGCTTTGTGGCCCCATATTACACAGCAGGCTCGGGGTTGGATGTGATAACTCCCAAATCCCAGTTGAGCAAAGCCCTCTGAGCATCTGACCTGTGAGAGCTTTATGATTTGTCCCTGGTTTGTGTCCCTCACAGCCCTACAAGCTTGAGGCAGGCCAGTGGCTGGACCCAGTGTCCGGGGTCATGTGGTCATTTGTGTGCTCAGCGTGGTCAGGCTTGGTATCAGGCTTGGCGAGGGGGCTTCCTCTGGGCCAAAGCAAGTGCCCACCAAGAATGCTGCCTCCAGCTCACCTCCCCCTGTAGGCCCATCCAAGTTGATTTAAAAAGTGAGATCAGAGCCAGGGTGGGTGGTGGCCTTCACAGACACCTGTGGGATGGGACATTCACATCAATAACGTGTCCCCTGTACACTCAGCTCACTTCAAAGGTGCCTTCCTGGGACACAGCAGTTTTCCAACAGCCTAGGAGACTGGCTGGCTGGCAGAGGGCAGCTGGAGCTGGAGTTTCTTTGGAGAAGGGTGTCTTCTTCCTGGGTGCTTGGTCTGGGCTTCTGTTATAGGCAGGAAGCCGCCGATATCGGCAGGACAGGGTGCACCTCCAAGGTGTCTGTGAGATGCTGCCTGGAGCAGACCCAGGAGGGGCCGTGAGCATCTGCTTATCATTTAAGCGGATGCTGTTTGCTGGCAGCTGAAGGTAATTATGGGGCTTCGTCCTTGAGGATGGCTCTGCGCATGTGTCTCCTGCGGGGCTGGTGGCTGTCAGCTACTCAGCGAGCTGTGAATCTCTGGGACTCTGGGCAGGGCCTCCATTCACAGCATCCAGATGCCTGGGATAAAAATGCCTAATCTGTTGGAGATGGAGACATTTCCTCCTCTCAGGGATGGTGACATCGGTAAGCAGTCCTGGTNCAGTGCTGAGTGATTGGGGAAACGCAGACGCCCGGTGGGTATCCCGTGCTGGTGAGGAACTGTTCCTTACTCGGGGATGATTATTGCACCGTGGGCTTGTTGAAAGAGAAATGAAAAAAATGACGTTTTCCCTTGCCCAGAAGGCTGGCTCGCCTTGAGGTTTCCTGGGACGTGGAGGTGGGGCGTGGAGGATGGGGGGTGACGAGACGGGGCAAGCCTGGGGACGCCCTCCCGGGCTGTCTGTGACGGGACAGGACGTCTTGGGGCGCTGGGAAGGGCGCGGGGCCGTGCTGAGGTCCCCGCCTGTGTCCTGAGCTCCTCCCGCCTGGCCGGTCCTGGGGTCACAGGGTCAGCGCTGATTGTCCCCGAGGGGCCCTAGGTGTCTGCCCTCAGGGGCCCACCTGGCCATGTCTGGGCCCCCGTCCAGTGTGGGTTCTCAGAAGCCATGCCCTTGTCATGGCGTGGGACGTTTATGTCACCTGGGGGTTCCCTCCCGATCCTGGGGTCGCCCCGCAGCCCTGCCTGCTCAGGGTGACAGTGCCCATCCCCCTCCAGATGCTGTGGGCGCTCAGGGAGAGGATCACCGAGGCCCTGAGCCGTGACGGCTACGTGTACAAGTACGACCTCTCGCTGCCCCTGGACAGGCTCTATGACCTCGTGGGTGACTTGCGTGCCCGGCTCGGCCCGAGTGCCAAGCACGTGGTGGGCTACGGCCACCTGGGTGAGCACAGCCCGTGGGATCGGGGGCATGCCTGGGGCATCCCAGGAAGGCCTGCCCAGGAAGGCCTGCCCTGGGAGCGCGGGCTTGGGGCTTGGCTGGGGTGGGGGCCTGGCCTGATCCCGGGGTCTCGTGTTTGAGGATGAGCTCTGACCCCGCCCTCCCTCCAGATGAAAGGGTCTTAAAGCCAGTTCTGGTCATTATTGTGTGCAGAAGAGCCACGCATATGTTATTGACTCACAGGAAGGAGCAATTTCATTCCCCTCGATTTTCAGCAGCCTTTGGGACCGGGGTCTCAGAGCCCTGTCTGTTCACAGGTGTGGGGCAACGTCTGCCTGGGGCCTCCGCTGCCCTTTCCATAGGGTGGGCTCAGTTACGCCTCCCGGGACTGTAGGGGGCCCTGAATGCGTCACGTGGAGGAATTCCACTGTGGAAATTGAGCGTGATTGCTGATTTGCTGAGTGCTCTTTCTGCGTCTGCTCGGGTGCCGGGCTCCGGTTTCCACTGACCCCAGGGGCTCATCTCTCTGGACCTGGGAGCAAGTGGGTCTGTGTGTCCAGGTCAGCCCAGCGTGACCGAGACCCTGCTGTGTCTTGTCTGACCCCGTGGAGGAGCTCCTCTGTCCTGCCCTGTCAGGTTCCCTTTGTCTGTCCTGGCTGGAGTTTGGTCTCAGAGTCATAAAGCGACCTGGGGGTCATCTCCCGGAGCGTCTGGCAGGTTGGGATTACCTCCTCTTTGAACGTTTAGTAGTTTGCAGGTGAAGGTACTTGGTCTGAAGTTTTTTGTGGGGGATTTTGTTTTAGGAGATTGACTACAAAGCACTTTCTTTCATAACTACAGGACTCCCTCAGCTCACCCTTTCTTCAGAACTGACTTTGTTCATTTTTTTCCGGCCTTTTGTCCGTCTCTTCTAGGGTCCTGAGTGTTCTGCATCGCGTCGCTCTTGTCCCCTGTGCCGTGTCCAGCACTTGTGGAGGGGGGCCTGTCTAAGTCCAGACTTGGATGGTTTCTTCTCTCTGTACAACCCGAAGGTTGTGAGTTCGGTTTTATTTGGGGCCGTACTGAGAGCTCGAGGCGGGGAGCGGGCTCTCAGACGGTGCAGAGGGACTGCTCCCGGAGGCGGGGGAGCAGCCAGGATACATTGGAGCGTTGTGCTGGGGCCAGAAAAGCCCGTGTAGTCAAGCATCACACTTACTGCTCCTCACAAAGCCAGGCGTGCCGAGGTGCGCGGGGAGATGCAGGAGTCTGGGCTGGAGGCCCCTCGTTCCGCGAGGCTCTCGCCTGTCTCGAGCCAGGGTGCGTCCTGGTTTCCGCGCAGGGCTGTGGGCGCAGGGGCTGACGGCCCAGGCCGCGTACCTGGAGGAGAGGGGCCGGCCCCGCCCACACCGCTTTCTCTCTTGTTCAGGTGCTTGTTGACTTTGCAGTCTCTCCAAGTCAGCGCTGGGCCTTGCCGGTCTTCTGCGCAGTGGGCTTTGTGTCTGGTGCTTTTCTTGCTTTCTCTTCTCCACCTTCAGGCGCCACTGCTGCTTTTCTGACTTTATAATTAAACACATAGCTCATTGATTTTCAGCCTTTTTGCTCTTCAGTGTATTTAAATTTCCCTCCATGTAAGCACACAGGTTGTGTTTGCTGGTTTTAAAAAGTACGTGTTTCTTGCCTCCTCAGATTTGGCAGCATCCAGGAGCGCCCACAGGAGTCACGAGGGCCAGACCTGGCTCCAGGCCCCTGTGTCCTGTGACCGAGGCACCAGCCCTGCACGCCGGGCACTTCAGCCCACTCTGGGCGTCTGCTCCCCTGGGCGCTTGATGCCACCCCTCTGCAGGGGAGGGTCGGGGACGGCCGGGCGCCTCCCTCTGTCCCGTCTCTGCCTCTGGCCGGGTTCTCCCCGTGTCCGATGGCGCTTTCGTCATCTTTCTGTTCTGAATGCTTTCTGATGTCCCTCATCATTGCTTCTTTGACCCGCGAGGTAGGCAGAACTGTGTATTTTAACTTCCAAACATGCGGGAGTTTTCCATCCACTTGAAGGCCGTGGGTTTGCTGTTGACCGTGCGGTGGACGGGGGACTGGGTGGAGAGCGCCGCGGGTGGAAGTGTGGTCCCTGCCTGAGGCGCCGCCAGTCTCCCCAGCCGCTTGCCGGGTGCTGAGAGCAGACTCTCTGGATCCAGCCTGCCCTTTGCGCCGCCGCCGGCTGGAGCCCACTTGGCTGTCAGCTGCCGAGGGAGCCCCCTGCCCCTGAAGGGAGGGTTGGCCCCCTTCTGGTTCCTCGGCTGCTTCAGAAGGTGGAGACCTGGGCTGTCAGTTCAATGCCGAGAGCTCGGCCTCTGTGCACTGGTGCCAGATCGAATCTCAGAGGCAGAGTTTGGGGTGAAGTAATAAAAAATAGATTTATTGCTTTGCCAGGCAAGGGTGGCACGGTGGGCTTCTGCCCCCAAACTGTGTCCCAGGCTGGGAGGATCTGGTGAGGAGTTTATGGGGACGGCGCAGGGCAGGGTTGATGTTAGGGACCAGGGTGTGAGCAGGGCCTGCCTTCCTTGAGCCTGGCCTCAGGTGTCTCCTGAGCTTCTCCAGATGAGCAAACTGGGATCCTCTGTGGAATGAAGAACCTGACAGCTCCCACTTATAGGGACGCTTAGTTCTGCAGAGCTCCAAGATACTGTCAAATGTGTCCCTTGAGGTGCAGCTGAAACCATGTACCTCAGATTTGGACTTGAACCCATGTGGTGGGGGCAGGGACTCGAACCCAGCCAAAATCCGTGGTCTTTTCTTTCTTGTTTTTTTAAGTTTCTTTCATGTGCTGTGTGACTTGGGGTTTCCCCATTGGCTCAGTGGTAACGAGTCCGCCTGCAGTGCAGGAGCGGCGGGAGCCACAGGTTTGATCCTGGGTCGGGAAGACCCCCTGGAGGATGGCCCTGCAGCCCACTCCAGCATGCTTGCTGGGAGAATCCCAGGGACAGAGGAGCGACCTGAATAAAGTCCATGGAGTCGCAGGAGTCGGACACGGCTGAGCGGCTGAGCGCTTAAACTCCATTGGTTTGCTCTGGGCTGCGCCAGGATCTCACTTGCTTTCGCCAGGTGTGGGGAGTGAGCTTCCCCTGTTGCAGAGCACAGCTCTGAGGGCGCCTCTAGAGCACACAGGTTCAGGAGCTGCGGGCTTGGCTGCCCTGCAGTGTGCGGACTCTTCTGGGACCAGGGATCAAGCCCACGTCCCCTGTGTTGGCAGGCAGAGTCTTAACCGCTAGACCACTGGGGAGGTCCACCCACGGTCTTTTAATGAAGATCACACACGTGGTCTCAGGACTTAACGACGCTCGGGTTCCTGATGTCTCGTTCCAGAAAGGATGTAACGAGAGACAAAATGGTTGGAAAGAAGCGGGTTCATTTAGAGAGGGACACGCTGCACGGTGGGGGCCATCTCAAGGGGAGAGTCCCCCATCTGTGGGGCGGCCAGTAATCTCGCAAGCGAACGAGTGGGATGAGTATTCCAGCTGTTTTGGGGGAGAGGCCGAGGCTCCCAGGAATTGGATCACGGCCGACTTGGTCTCTGGGTCACTCTTTTCAAGCCCGCGCCCGCGCCCTGCCCCTGCTGCTCTGCCGCTCTTGCCTGCTCCTCCCTGCTCTGCACCTCTCTCCTCCCTGATTAGCAACCGTTCCAGTCTGCCCTTTGGAGCTCAGGGAAGGTCGTGGAGACCGAACAGAGAGACCCCACAGGGTCCTGCTCAGTTTCAGGTTGTTCGACTTGCAGGGCATTTTAGCAAGGAACAGCACCTCTTTGGAGATAGCATGGGTGAAGGAAGAGGACGGATGTTCAGGGGCAAATTGTGGGAAGGTTTATAAACACACAGGAAACTGGCGGACATGAGTCTTGTGTAGGCCAAGCCCGGAGCTGTCCTGGTGGTGGCCCTGCCCTTGCTGGGGCCTGGGGACACCTTCACACTCTCGCCCTGCCCTTGCTGGGGCCTGGGGACACCTTCACACTCTCGTCCTGCCCTTGCTGGGGCCTGGGGACACCTTCACACTCTCGTCCTGCTTCCAGGTGGACAGAGGGCAGGGGCTATTCTGTGTCTCTTCTCGGTTGCCTGCAGCTCAATCCTTATGCCAAGTGGCCTGTTTTGAGGTGGCATGTTTTGCTGCCCTTTATTTACAGAAACCGTACAGTGACCTGGATTAGCCTCACTTTGGGTCTTCTCTTTGTCCCTCATTTCCTCTATTTTTTTTACTCTGATTTGTTACCTTCTTTGCCAACAAAGGTCCGTTTAATCAAAGCTATGGTTTTCCCAGTGGTCGTGTATGGATGTGAGAGTTGGACCATAAAGAAAGCTGAGCACTGAAGAATTGATGCTTTTGAACTGTGCTGTTGGAGAAGACTCTTGAGAGTCCCTTGGACTGCAAGGAGATCCAACCAGTCCATTCTAAAGGAGATCAGCCCTGGGATTTCTTTGGAAGGACTGATGCTGAAGCTGAAACTCCAGTACTTTGGCCACCTAATGCAAAGAGTTGACTCATTGGAAAAGACTCTGATGCTGGGAGGGATTGAGGGCAGGAGGAGAAGGGGACGACCGAGGATGAGATGGCTGGATGGCATCACTGACTCGATGGACATGAGTTTGAGTCAACTCCAGGAGTTGGTGAAGGACAGGGAGGCCTGGAGTGCTGCAGTCCATGGGGTCACAAAAAGACATGACTGAGTGACTAACCTGAACTGAACTGAATTACCTTCTTTTGGTTGGTGTTTTATCTCATAGTTTGTTTCCATTTACTAACAAGAAATTATGCCTCTCTGCTCTTTCAGCAGTATCCCTAGAATTGGATCTTTATCAGGGTAGTGGTGCTGGTGCTGTTAAATCGCTTAGTTGTGTCTGACTCTTTGTGACCCCCTGGACTGTAACATGCCAGGCTTCTCTGTCCTCCACTATTTTCTGGAGTTTACTCCAATTTGTCGGGAGTCGCGTTAGACATTACCGACAAAATGGAGGCACGGCCCCAACTCCCTGTCTTTGTCCTGCAGGCACGGACCTGGGATGAAGGAGTTAGGCCTTGTGATTCTGACTTGTCTTTTCCTCTCCTTGGCTGAGTTGACTGAAAAGGGATATTAAGGTGCTTATTGTTCTTGAGAGTAGCATGAGAAGGCATAAAGCCTTCTGCAGCTGTGCTCAGAGAATAATTCATGAAGTTAATCATTGACACTTGTTCAAGGACTTTTACAAAAGAGTGTACCAGGATGAGCACGTAGGGCGCAGCTCGAGGCCATGGGCGGGATTGCTATCTGAAGCCTGTTTGTGAGAATGTTTACAGCAGAGGAGTTTACTGAATTTAGGGCTTAGAAATAATTTAAATAGTTAGAAGTTAAAGATTGAAGGAATGTTGTAATGTTAGCATATTTGACTATAGCTTATAGAGGTTAGGAATTTTAGAGATACTATAGCTAGAAGCCTTTTTAAGAGACAGTGAGCTCAGGATGTTAGGGGCAAACAGGATTTAGAAAGATAAGGAATAAGCTGAGGACTGTAGCACGAGTTACAGTGTACTCACAAGTTAGCTACAGGGCACATGAGAGGAGGTAGGCAATCGATGGTAAGGCTGATTCCGAGAGAGCCGCTGAAGCGGGAACTCTGTTTGAAGGGCAACAATCATTTATGGAGATAATAAATCTGGATGAGGGGGAACTGAAAATGTCAAACCTCTGACCTAATCTTTTTGTAAAAGCATAAAAGAGAATTTTAAGCTTGAAATAAATAGGCAGTCCAAGAAAACTGAGAGGCTGCCTCGTTGCTCGCCGACTCCGCTCACCCCTTCAGGTTGAATCCCTGGCGGCTGGAGCTGGACTCTGGCACAAATTCATGTCCTTTGAGTTGGTGATGCTGTGTAACCACTCGTCCTCTGTCGCCCCCTCTCCTCCTGCCTTCGTTGTTTCCCAGCATCATAGTCTTTTCCAATGAGTCAACTCTTCTCATCAGGTAGTCAAAGTACTGGAGTTTCAGCCTCAGCATCAGTCCTTCCAGTGAATATTCAGGACTGATTTCCTTTAGGATGGACTGGTTGGCTCTCCTTGCACTCCCAGGGACTGTCGAGAATCTTCTCCAGCAGCACAGTTTGAAAGCATCAGTTCTTCGGCGCTCAGCTTTCTTTATGGTCCAGCCCTGCCATGTGTACACGACAGCTGGAAAAACCAGAGCTTTGACTGTAGGGACATTTGTCAGCAAAGTGATCTCTGATCTCTGATCCACTGTCTATATTGGTCCTAACTTTCTTCCAAGGAGCAAGCATCTTTTAATTTTATGGCTGCAGTCACCATCTGCAGTGATTTTGGAGCCCCCCCAAATAAAATCTGCCCCTGTTTCTCCTGTTTCCCCTTCTATTGGCCATGAAGTGATGGGGCCGGATGCCATGGTCTCATTGAGCTTCAAGCCACCTCTTCACTCTCCTCTTTGACCCTCATCAAGAGGCTCTTTAGCTCCTCTTCGCTTTCTGCCATCAGAGTGGTATCATCTGTATATCTGAGGTTGTTGATATTTATTCTGGCAAAGTTATCAGGGTGGTCCTACCTTAAAAGGGTTGGAGATTAATCAGTATCATGACCCTCTTCCCAAACAGTGTGCCGACCTGTGTGTCAGCGTGGCTGGGCTGTGTGCCCAGCTGCTTGGTCAGACGTCAGTCTGGATATTGTGAAGACAGTTTTAAGATGAGATCAGCATTTATCCACAGACCTTGAGTAAAGCAGGTCACCCTTCCCAGGTGGGAGGGTCTCACCTGATCAGCTGAAGTCCAGGGCCACAGGACACGGACGTACCCCACGGAAGAGGCCTTTGGACCGGAGCTTCAGCCTCCGCTCATCTCGGGGTGTCCACCTGCTGGTCGGCCCTGCAGATGCTGGGCTGACCACGTCCTCACAGTCATCTGGGCCAGTTCCTTAGAGTCAGCTCTCTGTCCCCCACTGCCAGGACACCACTGTTCCCCTGAGAGCCTGGGCCTGGGGCCTGCCCCTTGGGTGCCGTCACCCGCTCCTGGTTGCCGTGTCTGGGGCGTGCCCCAGCGCCGTGACGCTCCGCAGCCCTGGACGGCGCTGTTCCCCTGAGAGCCTGGGCCTGGGGCCTGCCCCTTGGGTGCCGTCACCCGCTCCTGGTTGCCGTGTCTGGAGTGTGCCCCAGTGCCGTGACGCTCCCCAGCCCTGGTGGTGGTGCCGTTGTTACCGCCCTGCGAGCCCATGTCTGGCCAGACTCGCCCACACTGCGGGTCCGTCTCTGACTGGTGTCACAGCCCTGCCTTTAGAGCTTCCTGTGGTCTGAGGAGGCAGGTAACAGCTCGTCGTGGGTTTTCTCAGCCTGGAAATGCATGCGCTCTGCTCCTCAGTGCTTTCTCCGCAGTGAACTTTGAGACTCTGGTCTGACAGCCCCGTTCCCTGCAGAGCGCAGGCGTCGCTGACTGCTGCTGGCAGCGGTGCTCCGCGGAGAGAAGCCCGCTCTAAGCTCTGTCCCTTGTCCGGGGCTCCTTGGCTCCTGAGCGCGGTCTAGCCGGGTCAGTGTGTCAGCTGGAGCCCGTGGGCTCTGCCTGCGGACACTGCCTCCCCGTCCCCGCGGGCTCTCGGCGCGCCGCTCCCGTCCGCGGCCCCAGGCCTCCACGTGCTTGTCTGCTTCCCATCCGCTACATCTCTCTCTGCTCGTTGGCATCTCAGCGACCACCGTTCTTGTTTCTGGAAGATCGACCTGGATGTTTAGAAGCTTCCTCTGGTCCGTGTTTTCTGTTTTCCTCTCATACCTCTTTAATGTGAGCCGCTTGTGCTCCCTTTTCGGGAGTCACTGTGTCGCAGGTCCTCGTGGGTCTCGGTCAGCGTGGCTTCTTTCCTGTGTGTTTGTAACGTCTGTCTTAGGCTTTGTGTGGTGTGTGTGTGTGTCTCAGGCTTTTATCTGTGGGGATTACTGGAGGCTGAGTTGGAGGCAGTTTGTGTGTGCAAGGCGTGGGGAGGGCCCTGGGGCCGTGTGGCTCCCCCAGGCCCTGAAGGGGCCTGCTGGTGTCGGTGAGTATCAGAGGAGCCCAGCTCCTCTCTCTGCAGGGCTTCCCTTGTTTTCAGAGCCTTCACCCCGGCTGTGTTGTGGGAACCACGTTTGGTGGGAGACGGGTCCCTGGTTTGCTCCCTCCATTTGACAGACGTGCATGGAGGAGAGGGCATAAGAAGTCTCAGGTCACTGGGTCAGAGGTCCAGGGTCACCCAGTCAGAGGCCTCCTGGGTGCTGGGGGACCCAGGTCTGTGGCGGCCTCAGTGGTCTAGCTGGGCTCGGACAGGTTGGGCAGATGGTCTGTCTGTCTGTCTCAGGCAGGGGCCCTGAGGAGGGGGCTGTGCGGGTGGGGTGGGGGGCTGGGGAGAACTTAGAGAGAAACGTGTGCGGCCAGGGGCGCTGCGACCCCTGGAGCGGGGGAGTGACCACCCCCAGGTCAGTGGCCACTGGTGTGAAGGGCGGTGGGTGGGGCTGGGGGCTCGGGAGTGGGGGCCTCGGGGAGGAGAGGGCCTCAAGGGGCAGAGGAGGCCCTGCTGACCTGCTCATCCCTGCCCCTCCAGGGGATGGGAACCTGCACCTCAACGTGACGGCCGAGACCTTCAGCGCGTCCCTGCTGGGCGCCCTGGAGCCCTACGTGTATGAGTGGACCGCGGGGCAGCGGGGCAGTGTCAGCGCTGAGCACGGCCTGGGCTTCAAGAAGAAGGGCGTCCTCGGCTACAGCAAGCCCCCCGAGGCGCTGCAGCTCATGAGGCAGCTCAAGGCCCTCCTGGACCCCAAGGGCATCCTGAACCCCTACAAGACGCTGCCCACCCACGCCTGATGGCCCCCTGCAGCCAGACTGGGGGCCTCCATCTGGCCTTGGCGTTGCCTGTGGGGTGGGCCCGCAGAGCCTGCAGCAGGCTGGACGACTGGCCGCTTGGTCCAGGGGCCAGAGCTGGCCCCGTGAAGCCCAGGACACATGGCTCTCTTGGAAGGAGTCTCCCAGAGCCCCACTGTTCTGTTGGGTGGACAGAGAGCTGTCTGTCCACTCTGCCTGCCTGCTGGACAGACACTCCATCCCTCTCCAGGTCCTGGGCAGACCGGGTGGGCGCATGGTTCTGCCCACTCAGGGTCGACCAGGTCACCCCTGCCTGCCTGTGGCCCGTGGGATCCTGCCTTGTGGGGAACATCCCTGAGAGAGCAGTCGTCCCACTGGCCCCCCACTTGGCTCAAGCCTCTGACGGGCCTCGGGCAGAGGGGATGAGCTCCACGTGGGTCATGGGGCAGAGGCAGGCCCATCTGCGCTCTGACCAGCAGAGCCGAGACGGCGGGCACTTTCTGGACGACAGCTGGTCCCCTTGGAGCCAGAGGAACAGGCGTGCCCGCCCTGGGTATGTCACGCCCCTGTTTGCCAGAAGTTCCCGGCGGTTCAGCAGCCAGCCACCGTTTCTCGCACTCGCTGTGACGCGTCTGTGGAGATGGCTTCCGGTCCTGCTCTGACCACAGACGTCAGGAGCGCTGGGTGAGAAGGCCCACTAGCCATAGGCATCCTGTCAGCCGAGCGGGTGCTGCCCTGGGGCAGCTGCCGGGGCTTGGCGACGGTCTGAGAGGCTGCCCTCACCTTCTCTCTGGTGCCGTGAGCTTCCGATAAAAGTGTGGTTAACCCTCATCCTCTCCTCCCTTTTGTCCTAGGAAAGTGGCCTCACAAGCTGGGTGAAGGGCCCGTGTACCGCATTCTTGAGTGCTGGAAATTCAGGGCCCTGGGGCCTGACCACCCGTGTGTGGGGGCATCCCTGCCCCTGCTCCTGGCCCCACGCCATGTCCCCTGTCCCGAACTGTGTGACTGGGAGGCCCGCCTCATCGGGCCCCTGAGGTGTGGCCTCTCGTGGCTTCCTAAAGTCGCCAGAGGTGGTCAGGTCCTGTTTGCAACGTGCAGTGGGGACCTTTGTGGTGCAGAGAGACTTCCCATAAGAAGTGTTAGGACCCACCAAATTTATTTTAGAGAATTAAAGTAAAACGCATAAATTATTAGAAGGCTTAATAATTGGAGGCATTTTCTGCTATGGTAACAGTGGGGCCTTGAGAAGGTGGCTTAGTGACGGGTTGGGAGGGAACAATGGCAGGGAAACCCCGCTTCCTTGCACGACAAAGCTGGCCCACCCGAACGTCAGAAAGTGAAGCAGCAGCCTCGGGCCCTGCAGTTTGCCACTGGGGCTCTCCCTGCAGTGTTGACCTGTGTACACACACACAGCATGTGAGTGCACACTGCTCCTGGGCACACATGGCAGTGGGCTGTGCCCCCAGGCTGTGCACAGAGCACTGTGTGCAGCTGGGGTCAGTCGGCAGCCGGTTGCGGGCCGTGTGCCTGTTGAGGAGGACGCGTGTGCGGCCCTTGAGGCCCTTGGGGAGAGGAGAGATGGAGGGCAGCTCACTGCTGCTTCCAAGTAAGGATGGTGCGCCTCGGACGCCAGTTCCAACAGAACCTTCCTGCACGGAGACCGTGGCTGGGGCTCACTTTGCAGAGGGTCTAGAGGTGGGGTCTGGTGGGGAGATGCCGTTGCCTATCCTTCGAGAGGCTTTGCCTTCTTTTTCTGCTGGGAGCAGGTGCAGTCGTATTATCAAACCTGGACGTGCCAGGCACAGGCTGACTTGGGTCCCACGGCTCCACTGGGTTGGATGGCTGAGTCAGCCCTGGGCCGCAGCCCGGCCTCAGCTGGCTCCAAAGGGGCCATGAGCCCGGCCCCCAGTGCCACGGCTGGCTGGAGGCCCCCTGCTTGTTCAGGGCCCCCTGGCTGTGGAAGGCGTGCGTCCTGGGGGAGATGGGTGTTCTCCTTCGGGGGGTCTTGGCTCAGCAAGACTTCAGGGCACTGGCCGGGGGCCTTTGTCCAGGCCCCAGGCCAGCCTGAGAGGGTGTCAGGTCACCTGTGAGAGCCTTCCTGGGCTGGGGGCTCTGGGCCACCCGGGGGCTCTGGGGCCCTTCTGCCCTGCTGGCCCTGGCGGCGGGCTCCGTCCCCTTCCCGCCGTCCCAGGCTTGGCCCGCGGCCTGCGGGGCTGCCAGAGCGCCTTGGGGCTGGTCTCTGGTCCTCGGCCTCCAGCGCACAGCCCTGCAGCTCAGCCTCTGACTCTGGAAGCCGGGCTGCAGCCTGGTATCTCCCACCTGTTTCAGGGTTGGGATGGGGGGCGCAGGCAGCTGACCCCCAGCGGAGGAGGTGGCAGACGCTGCGCCCTGGGAGGCAGGCTCGAGCCCGGCCTTTCCTGCTGGGGCGACCCCGAGGGTGGGGGCGACCCCGAGGGTGGGGAGCGGCGACCCCGAGGGTGGGGAGCGGCGACCCCGACGGTGGGGAGCGGGGACCCTAAGGGTGGGTGGGCGACCCCAAAAGTGGGGGTGACCCCGAGGGTGGGGAGCGGTGACCCCGAGGGTGGGGAGCAGTGACCCTGAGGGTGGGTGGGCGACCCCAAAAGTGGGGGTGACCCCAAGGGTGGNGTGGCCCTGCCTGACCCCTGACCTCACTCACGCTGGATGCTGGCCCCGGTCTGCCCCCTACCCGTCTCTTCCCTGACCTCCGCCAGGACCAGGGGTGGCGGTCCCGCCAGCCCCACCGCTGCCTGGCCCATGGCCTGCCATCCTAGGTTCCAGGCACCTCAGACCCTGCAGGCTGAGAGGACCTCTGAGTTTCCTCTCGTTCACCGTCGGTGGGGACGTGGCCCCTTCTGGGACAGTCACCCTGGTGAATGCACTCAGGATGGCCCTTGCTGCCTCCTGCTCCCCCAGGGAGCCTCTGCCCTCCTCACCACAGGCCAGTCAGTCCTGGCAGGCTTCCAGAGCGGCTCCTGCAGGGGCGTGTGAGAAAGCGGCCGCGGGCATGCCTGGCGGGCCTGTCTCCCCGGGCCTCTTCCCCTCTCTTCTCCCCCGAGGTGGTCCGGGCGTCACGTGGGGCGGCCACTGTGGTCCCTTTGTTTCTAGGCAGGGTCGGCAGCAGCCGGCTCCACGGCCCGGGCGTCAGGGCAGTGAGGGAGCAGGGCGGGTGGTCCCAGGGTGGCTGGCTGGACTCAGAGCCGGAGGGCGGGACAGGGGTGGGGGCTGCCCTGCGTGTGACCCACTCCCAGGGTTCGCCAGCCCGAGCCAGAGGAGCCGCTGGTGTTCAGCTGCCCGGCCCTGGGCTGGTGAGAGGGGTTCATCCGCGGTCTCTAGACGGGAGGCCCCTATCTGCCAGCCCCCCACCCCCATTCAGGGGGGAACCCAGGGGCGGAGCCGCACTCTCAGGCTGCCCTCCCGCCCCGTCCCCAGCGCCGCCCATCCCACAGGCCCCGCGTCTGCCGCCCAGCAAGAGTGTGGGCAGCCCTGGCGGGCAGAGCCCCGTGGGGTTAAACTGCCCCTCGCAGGAGGGGAGTGGACCCCAGGGTGGGGGCACGGCCTCAGCCCTCAGCCCAGAGGCAACCACCAGCCCTTGGGCACAGCTCTGCTGGCCATGCCCCCGCACCTGGTCACACTTTTTGCTAGAATCTTCTTGGAGTCCCATCAACCCCTGGGGCCCTGCCGGGGTGAGCAGGAGCCCCCAGACCCTCGCCTCACAGGGGCTTTCTCCGTGATTCCTGAGCCGAGGCAGCCCCTGCCCGTGTCCCCAGCCCCCCTGGGCTCTATGTCCCGTTCTGGGTGCCAGCCCAGATCTGAGCTGGAGCTGCAGCGATGGCCCCTGGGCCGCCCACCTTGACCCGCTCTTAGTGCTCAGATCTGGGTGCTGGGACCCCAGCTGGGGTGCAACCCCCCCCTAGTCTGTGGGTATAGGGGCAGGAGAAGGGGTGGGTGGGGAGAGAGCCTTCTCTTTAAAGGTGGGGCCGGCCTGAGCCTTCAGGCGAGGAATGCGGAGGCTGCTGGGAGTGTGAGCGGAGACGCCCCTGCCAGCAGCACCGTGGCCTTGGACGCGGGAGGAGGTGAGTAGGACAGAGGGGGCATCCAGGCCTCGGGGGCTGCTGGACGCTCCAGGTGACGAGGGCTGTGGCTGCCGGGCCAAGGCCTCTGACGCCAGCAAGGCCAGGCCTTGGGGACCCAGGGCAGCACGGCTGTCCCCCATCCAGGCTCCGCAGAGTGGGTGCTGGGGCCTGGGCAGCAGCTCTATCTGTGGGGTGGCCTCCGGTTCCGCCTGCAGGGTTGCTGGCACAGGGCAGATGGCACACGGAGATGCCCACCTCTGCAGGGGCCCCTGTGGCCTCTGAACCAGAGCTCCCAAGTCCGCAGGGCAGCCCAGGGCTGTGCTTCCCGGGGACCCCGGTCCTGTCCTGGAGGTCAGAGACAGGCCGTCTTAGGTGACCGAGAGCCCAGTCACGGGCAGGAGGTTCACAGGACCCTAGATGGGCTACCGATGACGGGAGGCCAGGAAGGGGGACTCGGGTCTCCTAGCCATCCTCCGGGACCCCGACCCTGAGGGGCTGTGATGGGGGTGGAGCACTCAGTGAAGGCACCTGCGGGAGTTCACAGAAGTTGCGGGATTTCGCAGAAGCTGTGAGCAGGTGGGTTGGGGTGATGGAGGGTCTCTCTGGCGCAGATAGGCCACTCCCCACCAGCCGCTGTGGGGGCTTGGTTTGCTCCGAAGAAAGGAAGCCGAAGTCCCCACTGTCCTGCAAGGCAAACACGCAGCCCCCAGACCCCAGTTCCCCAGTCCCCAGCCCCCCAAGGTCATCACCCA
>SJYA01003409.1:44570-57659 GCA_006410615.1 Neotragus moschatus
CGGGGCGGGGCGGGGGTGGGGTGGGGAAGGGCCATGGGTGGTCCCCTGCCTGGCAGCACACAGGGGCCTGCCCGCTTGAAAATCAGGGCCAAAGCACCTGGATGCAAGCGGGTGCCCACACTGTACACAGGCTGCTGCGAACAGCTGGAAACCACCCGGGTCCCAGAGACAGTGGCTTTGCCAACACCCTGCTGAGGCTGCAGGAGGCAGGCAGGGCCAGGCCGCCTGTCTGTGAGTCCCGTTCAGACGTCCAGGAAGAGCCTGTGGCCGCAGCGTCAGGACTACGCAGGGGCCTGACTGGGGGCTGTTCTTGCTGCAGGCTGGGCCCCCTGGATCCAGGGCCACGGCTGGGCCGTAGGCGAGAAGCTCACTTGTGTTTCAGAGATGTGCTTGCCTCCATGGGCAAACCTAGCTGGGCCCAGGTTGCAGCCCACCGTTTCCACGGATTTACACAAACACAATTGAGGCTGACAGCCGCCACCTTCTCCTTGTGCCCCCCCAGGACAGAGGCTATAAACACTAAATGAAGCTTTTTCAGCACTCCCTTGCAGTTGGGGGGAGGGGGACCATGTGAGCGAATTTTGGCCAAGAAGATGGAGGAGGAGTTTGTTAGAGGCTTCTAAAAGCCTTCTGCTTCCTTATTATGGCTGGTCCTGTCCCTTTGACTTTCTTGCTGATGCAAATGTTTATGTGATGTCTTGAGCTTGGCAGCCACATTGCGACTATCAGGGCACGAGCACGGGGAGGGAGACATCAGTTTTCCTGGTGTGGCGGGGCTGAGTCTGCCAGAGCCAGCAGCGTCCCTCCCAAGCCTCTGGATTGGCGAGGGGAGTCTGCCGTTGTTCTCTGACTCCTGCAGCTGAGGTCCACGTGACATGGGCTTTTACTGTTGTTCTGCAGCTGCCCAGTTGTGTCTGACTCTTTGTGACCCCGTGGACTACAGCACGCCAGGACTTTTTATGCTAATGTGCGAATGCGTGTCCTGGCGCTGGCAACTCCTTGAGCTCCGGGATCCTTCTTCAGCCACTGCCAGGCACCTCCTCTTGGTGTCTCAGAGTGTTTCACATTCAACAGACTTGCTTCCGGTCTTGTTCCCACCCCATGGTTTCTCCTCCCTCTGCACCCCATGCCGACTCAAACTAGGAGGTCTGCGGTGGCGGGTGGGGTGTGTGCTTGGCTTCACTCACTCACTCAGCACACATGAGCCGAGCACCGTGCACGTGGCAGCTGCCTTTCCAGAAACCGAGGCGCTTACCCGATGGTGGGCAGAGCTGTATGCTTAGTTGCTCAGTCCTGTTCAATTCTTCAAGACACCTTGGACTGTAGCCCTCCAGGCACCTCCGTCCATGGGTATCCTCCAGGCAGGGATACTGGAGTGGGTTGGGGAAATGGCAACTCACTCCAGTATTCTTGCCTGGAGAATTCCATGGACAAAGGCGTGACTATCACCTTCAGGGGATCTTCCCAACCAAAGGATCAAACCCAGGTCTCCCGCAATGTAGGAGGATTCTTGACCGGCTCTGCCACCAGGGAAGCCCAGTGGGCAGTGCAGACTACAAAGGGACCAAGGCAATTGGGACATCCTCAGGTGGCAGGGGTGAGCTGCAGGGAGGCTGGGAGACCCCCTGCCCACAGCCTGGAGAAGCAGGAGGCAGCTCGTGCAGAAACTGGGTAGACAGTCTGCGGCTAAAGCCTGGTGAGCACAGAGGTCCTGGGGCTGGGTGTTTGAGGAATGGAGGAAGTGGAATGGCTGCAGGGAAGGGGTGGAGCAGCGGCCTGGGGACTGGCTGGGGAGACTTGCACTTTCCTGAAGGGTCTAGCACAGGAAGCTCTTCAATTATGGGATTTAATCAAGGGTTTGAGCTTGTTGAAAGAAAATGAAAGTGTGAGTCGCCCAGTTGTGTCCAACTCTTTGTGACTCTGTGGACTGTAGCCCGCCAGGCTCCTCTGTCCATGGGCTTCTCCAGGGAACACTGGAGTGGGTTGCCATGCCCTCCTCCAGGGGATCTTCCAGACCCGGGGAGCAAACCTTCATTGCAGGCGGATTCTTGGTCTGAGCCACCAAGGAAGACTTTGAGCACATTGGATTTTTTTAATAAAAGGGTCTTTTGGGCTGCTGGGGTGGAATGAACCACGGGGCAGGGACACAGGCGGGGATAACCAGGCCACCAGGGTTCGGAGCAGCACGGATCAGGACAGAAGATGGGGGAGGGAAACCGGGCGAGAGCAGGTGAAGAAGCACTGTCCCTGGGGGTGGGCTGGGTTTGGAGGGCAGCGTTGGAGCCAGTCTGGACCTTGGAGGCTGCGATGCCTGGGGACACCCCAGGGGGGGTTCGGGGCTAGCCCAGGCTGGGGTGTAAGTCTGGGGCGGCCTGCAGATGGTGACCAGAGCTGAGACTGGCTGGGCCTCCTCCCCCTTCTCAGTGCAAAGTGGCCCTCCAGGTGGTGCAGCGCAGGGAGCCCCTCATGGTGAGCCACTGCAGCTTCTTTGTCCAGGGGTGGCGGGACAGGGAGTCCCTGCCTGTCTCTCCTGATCTGCTCACTGCCTCTCCCTTGTGTGTTCTGGCCCAGGAGCCCTGCCTGCACCACCTTCAGCTCCTGCACCCGGCGGGCCCCCTGCCCTCATGGGCCCTGGGCTGGAACTCGGGGGTCTCAGTCAGGCCCTTCTCTAGGGGGCCCTGCTCAGGGTTGAGGGTCCGCAGACATGTTTTCACCTCTGACCGCCCCCCAGGGAGTGGGTCCCCCTCTTGGCTTCTCCCAGCTTCTGAGTAGTAGACAGTGCAGGGGGGCCAAGTGAGGGTGGTGTCTGATGACTCAGGCCCATCCTGGGCTCTGCCCCCACCCCGGGCTCCCGTGGGCCAGCTCACAGTAGGTGCTGGACACAAGCTGTCACGTGGATGCTGGGGAGGTGGAGGGGGTAGGGAAGGGGGTGGGCAGCAGAGGCTCCTCCCGGGCCCTGGACTCAGTGCTGAAGGGGTCCTCCGCCCACAGGTGCTTCTGGGCCGTGCTCCTCCTCCTGGCCCTGGCTGTGCTCCTGCTGGCCAGCGTCATGCACGTGGACGTCGGGCTGCTCATGCCGTGAGTCCTCCACTGGGTGGTCTGAGGTCTGCCCCCTCCCCGAGCAGTACTGGGACCCCAGCGTGCCCCACTCCGGGTGGCACCCAGCCCTGCCTGTGACTGTGGTAGGCCACGCCTCCCTTCCAGGCCTCAGCCTCCCCTCTGCAATGGAGGAGGGGCTCTTCCTGTGGTCACCCAGCCTGGGGCCCTCTCAGTATCTCCCACAGGCAGTAAGCTGCCCAGAGCTCCAGGTAGGAATACGGCAGGGTTGAATCTGGGCCGGGCTGGGGGTGCCCTGGGCAGAGCTGCTGTGTGCAGAAGGCGACTAGGAGGCAGGGCGGGATGGTTAGACCTCCTAGTGGTCTGGAGGTCAGGACCCCTGCTCCCCTGCTGGCTGGTGGTATGGCCTCTGTGAAGCCCAGGGTCCTCCCAATGGCTACCCAGCCCCAGTGGTTTAGCCTGCCTGGTGGGAGGGCCCTCCAGCCCCGAGCCTGGCTGATCTCCACAGGAGAGGGGGAGTGCTAAAGCTCCTGGGTATCCTTGCCTACCCCCCAGGCCTGGCACTAGCCCCTGTACCCTGTCCCCACCATCCTGGGTCACTCTCACTAGCCCTGTTTTGGGATCTTGTGTTGGGACAGGGTGGGCACCTGTAGCTCCAGGCTGGTGTCCACAACTGGGTGGGTGCCACCCTGAGATCACAGGAGTGAGCACCAGCGTCCAGTCTTGCCCGTCAGTAAGTCAGCCCATCTCAGCATGAGGGACCAGCCAAACACCGCTGGCCACATGGCCTGGGTCACAGGGCAGAGCCATGCTGGGCGCCCTCAGAGCCAGGCAGGAGGTTGGGAAGCAGAGGGGTGCAGGGCCTGGGAGATCAGCCTGCAGTGCGTGGGGCAGGTGGTGCAACTGCTGGAAGGGCACAGCCAGGGCGGGGTCTCAGGTGAAGGGCACAGTGACGGGGCTGGGCTGGGGTGTCGCCAGCTCAGGGAGTGTGGGTCGGGGAAGCGTGGACGGGGCAGAGGCTTTGCGGGCCTCCAGGCTCTGGGGTCGCGGAGCTGGGCAAGCGCGAGGATCCCCGGCCCACGGCGCTGCGCTCTTCCCCCAGCCAACTCGGGGACCAGGCTGACGGGCCTCCCGTCACCAACGTCATGTTTCTTAAGACGCACAAGACGGCCAGCAGTACGGTGCTCAACATCCTCTTCCGCTTCGCCGAGACGCACAACCTGTCGGCGGCGCTGCCTGCCGGCGGCCGCTTCCACCTCGGCTACCCCTGGCTCTTCTTGGCGCGCTACGTGGAGGGCGCAGAGCAGGGCGGGCCCGGGAAGCGCTTCAACGTCATGTGCAACCACCTGAGGTTCAACCCGCCAGAGGTGCGTGGGGCGGGGCTTCCTGGGGCGGGCTCCTGGAAGGGGGTCTCCCGGGGCTGGGCTCCATGGGGCGGGGCTCTGGGGCGGGGCTTCCTGAAGGGTCGTCTTCCGGTGGGGGGGCCCCCGGAGGGCCGGTCCCGGGACTCAGGGGGCGTTGCTGTCCGAGTCAGCAGCGGGCACCGGCGTCTGCCGCCCTCTCCCTCTTCTTCGCCTCCTCCGGATTCCAGACCCACCAGCTCGTCCCTCTGCAGGCCCTTTTCACGTGTTCACAGCTCCTTCTCTGGGTCATTCGGGTCTTAGCTTAGAGGGCATCTCCTCCCGGGGCTTCTCTGACCTCTTCCCCAAGGCTTAGCGTGGGTGACGGGGAAGGGTAATGGGGGCCGGGGCGTGGCCAGGCTCAGGGGCTTTCGGGTCGTTCTGGATGCTGGTTGGTGCCAGGTGGCAGGCAGAGGAGCCAGGTGGCCTGCGCTGGATGCAGGAGACTGGGTTTCGGGGGCGGGGGGCCGGGGCCAGGCTCACGTGTGCTGCGGGGGTAGGGGCAAGGGAGGAGGCACCACCTGCCCCCGGGACCACGCCCGAAGGAGCCCAGAGGGTCACCAGCCCTTCCCGTTCTGTCTCCCAACAGGTGCAGAAAGTCATGCCCAACGACACCTTCTACTTTTCCATCCTCAGAAACCCCGTCTTCCAGCTGGAGTCCTCCTTCGTCTACTACAAGAACTACGTCCCCGCCTTCAGGAACGTCGCCAGCCTGGACGCCTTCTTGGCCTCGCCGTGGACCTACTACAACCGGAGCCTGGGCCTGAGGAACGCCTACGCCCGGAACAGCATGTGGTTCGACCTGGGTTTCGACAATGACGCGCCGCCGGAGGAGGGCTACGTGCGCGCGCGCCTGCTCGACGTGGAGCGGCACTTCCAGCTGCTGCTCATCGCGGAGCATTTCGACGAGTCCATGGTGCTGCTCCGGCGCCTGCTGCGCTGGCAGCTGGACGACGTGGTGGCCTTCAGTCTCAACGCGCGCAGCCAGCACAGCGTCACCAGCTTGTCGCCCGCAGGCCAGGAGCGCGCCAAGCACTGGTGCGCCCTGGACTGGCGCCTCTACCAGCACTTCAACAGCACCTTCTGGGCTCGGCTGCGCGCAGAGCTGAGCCCGCGACGTCTGCGCTCCGAGGTGGCTCAGCTGCGCGAGCGGCGGCGCGAGCTGGCCGTCCTGTGTCTGCAGGACGGCGAGCCCAAGAACCAGTCGCAGATCACGGATTTCCGACTGCGCCCCTACCAGTCGGGCAGGGCCGACATCCTGGGCTACAACCTCAGGCCGGGCCTGGACAACCAGACGCTGCAGATGTGTCAGAGGATGGTTATGCCTGAGCTCCAGTACATGGCCCATCTGTACACCCTGCAGTTCCCCGACAAACCCCCCAAGAACATCGCCTTCCTGGAGGCCTAGAGCGATGGCACCGGGGGCTCTGGCTGGGTCGTCTCCTGTTGTTCCTGGAAGGCCTTGGGTGCCATCTCAGGCTCTGAGGGATCTTCTGGGGGCACCTGGGGTACCCAGGCTCTGCCAGACCACCAGTCCTCAGGGTGAAGACACCAGTGAAGAGACCACCCGTGATCCATCCTCTCGGACGTGACCTCTCTGCTGAGGACCCGAAATATAGGACACCGCGCACCGTGACTGGGGGTGTGAGCCTGCTCATCAGATTCATCCCATAGGAGCGTCTTATGAGGTGGAAAGTGAGAGATCTTCCATCAGAAGAAAGGGGTCTGGAGCTCAGAGCGGCTCCCCCCCTTTGCCAGCCGTGGGGACATGGCTCTGGTCACTGAGACACTGTCAGTGCCCCATGCTCTGGAGGTGGGCTTGGGGACCTGGGTTTGGAAGGGTCTGGAATGCTCAGTTTCCCATCTTCAGCTGTATGAGCCTTATTTCCAACTGAAGAACGGTTTTGGATTGAGAAATGTTAACAACTGCTTCCAAGGCAAATGGTTTAGCCGGAGCACAGGTTGAAGGCCTGTGCTGCAGCTCTGAGGTGCGACAAACCGCCCCCAAAAGATGAGCGGAGGAGGGGACCTGCCAGAGAGCCGGAGGGGCCTGCTGTACCCTTGGTTGCCGTGGAGACAGCACTGAATGAAACCCCAGAGGAGGGTGGCTTCCAGGCCCCCCTTCTTGTGGCTTGTGCGGAGGGAGTGAGGATGCCTGCCTGGCAGAACATGATCCCTGACTGCTTGGGGGCCCAGTGGTTGGTGGGGTGCACACACCCACAGCCATGTGCGCTATGCCTGAGAAAAGTGGGCTCCCTGGAGCACCCAAGACACAGAGCTGCTCTTTCACACTTAGCTGAGACGCTCAGCCTGGCCTGTCCGTCTGGCTCTGGGGTCCCCTTCCTTCCACGTGGGGCCCTCAGCCCTGAGGACCCCGGCACTGGTGCTCCTGGGTCCAGACATGTCCACACTTTTCAGGGGAATCAGCACTTCAAAGAGAAGGAGAACTCTCACCCTCAGAACAGGCAGCAGCTCACTTGGACACAGTTTAATGGAGGGACTTTATGAAGAATGAATTTTCAGTAAGAATATGGGATATAAGAAGCAAATTTGAGAATAAATAATATTTAGAAACAGAAAAAAATGAACAGAGTCCATACGGGATGGACCAGAGATCCAGGTTGGCAGATGACACCCCCTTCCCCCGCCATCCTCCACCCACAGGAAAATGCAAAGAGGGAAATTGCAAGGGAGAGAGGAGACAGGGACTCGGATCCCGGATGAGCCAACCTGACAGGAGTCCGGGAGGGGTGTACGGCCATGGTTGAGAGCCGATGGGCAAACAAACAATGGGGAAATGACCCTGATTTAAAGAAAGCCTCGAGCTTCCCCGGTGGTCCAGTGGTAAAACCTGCCAGTTCAGGAGACGCGGGTTTGATCTCTGACCCGGGAGGATCCCACATGCCACAGGACAACTAAACCTGGGCACGACAACTACTGAGCCTGTGCTCTAGGGCCGGGGGGCTGCAACTGCAGAGCCTGCGAGCCACGGCTACTAAAGCCTGCGCGTCCCCGGCCTGGGCTCTGCGACAAGCAGAGCCTCTGGGACGGGAACGTGCACCGCGACTGGAGAGGAGCTCGTGCAGCGGTGGAGACCCAGCACAGACAAGCATAAATAAACAACGAATAAAGCAGACATTGGGAAAGGCCTAGTGCAGCCAGAGATAAACCAAAATAAAAAGAAAGACTCAAATCCCATCACTGCCCTGAGCCTCAGGCAAATCTGCCAACTGCCAGAGAAAACACGATCCCTGCTCAGCTGCTGTGAGCAAGCGAGTGAATCTAGGGTAAGCAGAAAGCACGGAGGCCTCTTAATACCGAGCGAGCCAGCTGTCTCTGGCGAGCCGCTGTCAGACCGTTACTGCTGCCCACAGGGCTGGGACCGTGCAAGTGGGCTGTTCTCAGCTGCGTGGTAACCAATAGTGCGAAGCTGCCATGGAGATTCAGTGGCGGTTACTCTTGTCTGTGAGGTTGGCAGGAGCGTCAACTGGCACTGTCTTTTTGGAGGGAAAATTGGGGGTATTTATCACAAGGTAAAGTGCACGTGGTTTGTAACAGACAGCTTTGAAAACAATCCATCTGCTTGTCCATCCAGAAGGGTATTTAATGTGGAGTCTGATGCGGCCAATAAAGCTGAAAGCCCGGACTCTGTGGGTCTCCTTTCCGGAGGGGCTCTAGCCGCATGTTGCTGGAGGCGGGGGTTGGTGGGCAGGGCTGCGGCTGACTGGGGTGGGTGTGCAGGGGAAGCTGGGGAGAGAGAGTGGTTTTTCAAGGGAAACAGTTTATTATGCAAGATCTCCATGTTTTAAAAAAGCGGACATCTAACTAAAACATCAAAACGCCTGAGAGAGGGACCAGGGTGTGTGTGTGTGGGAGGGGGGGTGGGGGGGTGGGGGTCTCCTTCCATGGCCCACAGGCTCCCTGCCCCGTGGGGCTGCCCGATGGGGATCGTAGAGGCTTGGAGGCCTGTGTCCCTGAGCCTGGGTTCTCTGAGGGAGCTGGGCCCTCCCTTCCAGTTCAGATGGGCTCTAGAGACTATGGGCCGTGCTAATCCTTCCTTCACACCTGTCTTCCCCTTTCTGCTCACCACAGACTCTTGGGCTTTTATGTGGGCACCGGCTGCCCGCTGGGGACATCCCTGGGCCCCCGGAGTGGGCAGAGTGATGTGTGCTAGGTCTCAGCCCGCTCTGTGGAGGGGCCACTCCTCGGGCTGTGGGGACCTGGCTCTGGTGAGCCGCCGTGGCCGTGGCGGGTAGAAGGCAGCCCAGACAGGGGGCAGGATGGGCAGTCCAGTGAGGGCCAAAGGGCCGGGAACCCTGGGCGCCGGGGGCAGGGATGAAGAGCCTCAGAGTGCCCACTCGCCTCCTCGTGGGAGGCGTCTCGGCCGCCACACTAAGCCCCGCAGGGAAGTCAACCATGGCCCTGA
Source organism: Neotragus moschatus (assembly GCA_006410615.1). Lineage (NCBI taxonomy): Eukaryota > Metazoa > Chordata > Mammalia > Artiodactyla > Bovidae > Neotragus > Neotragus moschatus. Next base: position 53,454 of record SJYA01003409.1, read on the forward strand.
ACGGCCTCGTTGGAGGATGAGCACCCAGGGGGAGGCCCGTCAGTCAGCAGAGGGGGGGCCCCGGGCGTCGCTGTCCTGACACGGCCCCTCCTGCGGGCCCTTTTGCCCCCCGCCCCGTCTCTGCTGTGCCAAAGCCACACAGCTGGTGGGATGGTCCTGGACCCTGATGCAGCCCTGGGCCGTGGCCAGCACCCGGCTCCTGGCCACACAGTGGGCTCTGTCTCCCCGGGAGCGGGTCGGAGAGGCAGGCGCTCCCACGGCCACCCCACAGCTGCTCTGCTGTCCCGGTAAGTCCCTCTCCCCTCACCTATACCCTGGCCCTGGGGCTCGGGACCTGCCCCCCTTTGGGGTGGGAGCAGTGGGCTTGTGGACGAGGGTCCCTCTCATGGGATGACTTCCTGACCGCCCCCGGGTAGGCTTAGAGGATGGGCTGGGTAGCGACTGCATGTCGGGCCCAGCGAGCACTGCTGCTCACGCGGCCTGGAGGCGACTCCAGCAGGCAGGAGTGTCTGTAGTTGAGGCCTCGCCCTGGACAGGGCACGGGACACCTGGGTTAGGCCGGAGACCCATCCTGAAGGGACAGCCAGGTCTGCCTGTTTTGAGTGCAAAGGGCCTGCGACCTTCTCCTGTGAGCGTGTCACTGCCGGCAGGCCCACAGGACCAGTGTGCTGGCCTGGGGGGTGTGGGCAGGGGTATGGGCTGGAGCGGGGCCCAGGCAGGACTGGCTGCGGGAGTGCAGGTGGGCCCTGCCTGGACACAGCAGCCCCCAGGGGCTCCCAGACTGTCTTGGAGGTCGCTTCTCCTCCCCAGGCCTTGTCTCCACCTCTGTGATGCATCGCCCCTGGGAGGTCCACGCTGGGGAGGGTGGACGGGTGTTGTCTTCCTTGAACACTGGGGCCTAGCCATCCTGGTGGAGTCAAACGCCTGGAGCCTGCCGCACTGGCCCAACCGGGCAGGGCCGTGAGCTGGAGGGCCTGCTCCTCTACCTAGATTGAGGGGCCCCCCGAGACTCTGGGGCTCTGCAGGGACCCAGGGCCTGGCCCGGAAGCGGGGGCCCCGGGGGCCCTGCAGCACCGCCTGCTCTGTGCAGGGGAGGCGTTTGGACCCTCCATTCCCACTGCTTGGGCCCGCAGCGGGGGCGGGGCCCGCGCCTTCTGCTTCTGCTGGCACGGGCTCCGCGGGGTGCCCAGGGCAGAGAATGTCCCCTTGTGTCCATGCAGCCTGCGGGGCACGCGGCACCAGCACCTGCTTCCTGCTGGGGCACAATCGCTCTTTGGATGCAGAGCGGGGTGGCCCGGGGCTTCCAGAACTCAGGAAGCCGCTCCTCTGGCTCCTCAGGCTCCTCCCCAGGGGAGGATGGGCGGGCTTGGAGTGAGGCGGGGTCTGCAGGGCGGAGTGGGGGCGGGGCCTGCAGGGCTCAGTGGGGGAGGGGCCGGCCGCCCGGGAGCCTCCCAGGGGCAGGCGTTCCTGCAGTGGAAGTGNCTCCTCAGGCTCCTCCCCAGGGGAGGATGGGCGGGCTTGGAGTGAGGCGGGGTCTGCAGGGCGGAGTGGGGGCGGGGCCTGCAGGGCTCAGTGGGGGCGGGGCGGGGCGGGGCGGGGCCTGCAGGGCTCAGTGGGGGCGGGGCCTGCAGGTCCCAGTGGGGGAGGGGCCGGCCGCCCGGGAGCCTCCCAGGGGCAGGCGTTCCTGCAGTGGAAGTGCAGTGGAAGTGTGTGTCGGCCTGGGGTCTCAGGCATGGGAGTGTGTGCGTTCGTCCTGGTTGCGCCACTCTCCATCCCGACTGTGTTCTTGGATGCGCCGGCCTCGCTGTGCGGGGACTACCTCGCCTCAGCACCCGGTCTGGTCACTGCTTCGTGTCTGGCCCTCAGGCCTCCACTGCTCAGACACCCCTCGCTCCTGTCTCAGCCCCGAGACCCCTCTGTGCTGCGGGGAGGGGAGCGGACTCAGTCCTGTCCCTGGATGCAGCCAGGGCCCCCCAGCTTTGTGCAGGAAGCCAGATCCCAATTGGCCCAGGGCAGCCCACCCGAGGCCCCGCCCTCGCGAGCCTCCTTCAGGTGCATCCTCCTGGGAGAGGGCAGCCCCCTCAAAGGCTGCCCAGGCTGCTGCAGGAGCCTGGTCTGTGGGCGAGCGAGGCTGGGAGACCAGCCAAGGTTTAGAGATTCAGGCTTTAAGGGGCTGGGGGCCCAGGGCAGGGGCCAGTGGGGCCTGGGCTGCGGTCAGACGGCCTTGCAGAAGGGGCCCTCTTCATGGTGGCTGAACCCAGAGACGCTCCCTCCTGTTGGGGGTGGCCAATGCCCGGGGCGGCAGCCTCCCCTGCGCCTCCACTCAGGGCTTCAGTTCTGGGAGGGCCCCCTTTCTTCACCGCACCCCCAGCCTGGCTTCTCCCCTGAGTGTGCTCCCGCTTCTGGGGGCCCGTCAAGGAGGGCACGGATCTTCCTCCATCCCTGTGTGGGAGCCGCTGCTCTTCAAGTTGAAAGCCCTGCCCCTGAGAGCAGACCATCAACTCCACCTCGATTCTTTTCTGCCTGGAGCGGGCATGGCAGGCCTACAGTGTGGTGACCTCTCTGGCCTCCTTGGGGTCCCTCTCACTACCCCCGCTAGCCTGTACTGCCCCTGGCTCTCTTGCGGATACACGTGTGAGCTATTTGGCGTGCTTACTGGTAGGGGCATCTCTGTTGGGCCTCCCGCAGCCCCAGCCTTGCTCAGGAGCCTTAGGGGCGGGTGGCGGGTCCCCTCCCCTGCTGGGGCCTGGAGTGCGGGACCTTTATGTGCAGGAGACCAGCTGGGACCCCCCTACCTCTCTTGGCTACTCCCCTGAGTCTCCTGGCCCCGCGGACCCCAGTCTGAGAGCAGCAGTGTGGTTGTCTTCCTCCAGAAAGCCTCAGCAGGCGTGTGGGACAGATGAGCGAGCTTCGTGTTCCTCCGTGGCCTCTTCTGCATGTGGTGTCTGCACGGCTCCTGTGGTCGAGGGACCGCTGTCTGGGGACACTGAGCCCCTCCTTATCCCAAACCCTGGGGCCTGACTGTCCCCTTAGCAGCCTCCTGCTGGGCCGTCGCTGGGATGGAGTCAAGCACGTGGGTGGGCAGGGTCCAGGGGCTCTGACACCAACCAGCTCCCTCTCCCTGGGTGATGCTGAGGAGACGAAGACATTTGAGCTGCAGTGTCGTCGGGGAGGGGTTGTCCTGGACGGGGGACAGGGAGGGTGAGGGGCCTGGGACAGGGTGGTCTCTGGGGTGGGCACGGGAAGGTGGGTGGGACACCGGCTCCCGCAGGAAACCCTCGCCCATCTGGAGGGACCAGCAGGCAGCCTGGAGGAACGCCTCGCCGCTGACCCGCTGACACGGGGTCCTCGCCCCGCCCGCAGAGCATGGGGACCCCGCGTGTACCCGCGCGGACCGTCCTCTTCCAGCGCGAGCGGACGGGCCTGACCTACCGCGTGCCCGCGCTGCTGCTCCTGCCCCCCGGGCCCTCCCTGCTGGCCTTCGCGGAGCAGAGGCTCAGCCCCGACGACGCCCACGCCCACCGTCTGGTGCAGAGGACAGGCACGCTGGCCGGGGGCTCCGTGCGGGTGAGCGCGCTGGGGAGCGGGTTCGGGGCCCGCGCGGACGGATGTGAGACGCGGGACTGAGGCTCGGCCCCTCCCCGCAGTGGGGCGCCCCGCGCGTGCTGGGGACGGCGGCCCTGGACGAGCACCGCTCCATGAACCCCTGCCCGGTGCACGATGAGCGCACGGCCACGGTCTTCCTCTTCTTCATCGCCGTGCCTGGCCGCACCCCCGAGGCCGCGCAGATCGCCGCGGGCAGGAACGCCGCGCGCCTCTGCTGCGTGACCAGCCGGGACGCGGGGCGCAGCTGGGGCGGCGCGCGGGACCTCACGGCTGAGGCGGTGGGCAGCGCTGAGCAGGGTAGGTGGGTGCGGCCGGGCCTGCGAAGGGACGAGGGGCGGGGCGTCTGAGCCAGGAGGGGGCGGAGTGTGCACCCGGGGCAGGTGTCGGGTGTCGGGCTGGAGGACCGCCCTCACCCCGCCCCGCTCCCAGCCCCAGCGCCGCCGTCTGGCCCTGCGCCTGGGACCCTCAGCCCAAAGGGGTCTTCGCCTTCCCGAGCCTCTGCCAGCGCACTGAGCCTGCTGGCCCCAAGCCCCGGACGGTCACTCTTTCACCCCTTCCTCCTCAGCCTCCCCCCCCACCCACGCTCCCACCCCGCCCCCA
>SJYA01003410.1:0-10318 GCA_006410615.1 Neotragus moschatus
GATGCAAAGAGCTGACTCATTGGAAAAGACCCTGATGCTGGGAAAGATTGAAGGCAGGAGGAGAAGAGAATGAGGATGAGAAGGTTGGATGCATCATATATTTAAGTAAACTCCAGGGCTGGTGATGGACAGGAAGGCCTGGTATGCTGCAGTCCATAGGGTCACAGAGAGTTGGACACGACTGAGTGACTGAACTGAACTGAACTTGATGCCGCTGCTACTGCTTCTAAGTCGCTTCAGTCGTGTCTGACTCTGTGCAACCCCAGACATGATCAAATATGTGTGTTTAAGGGCTCCGAGACTTCTGAATCCATTAATTGCCAAAGGCTTCTTACTGTGAACACCTGCAACTCTTTGAGAGTTTCTTAGTTACTGACAGTAGCCTGAAACCAATGACGGATAGAGACTTGGTGAGTCAGTATCNGCTGCTACTGCTTCTAAGTCGCTTCAGTCGTGTCTGACTCTGTGCAACCCCAGACATGATCAAATATGTGTGTTTAAGGGCTCCGAGACTTCTGAATCCATTAATTGCCAAAGGCTTCTTACTGTGAACACCTGCAACTCTTTGAGAGTTTCTTAGTTACTGACAGTAGCCTGAAACCAATGACGGATAGAGACTTGGTGAGTCAATACCCCAGCCACCTCACCCTTTGTTTGGGAAAACTGAGTCATATCCTACATGCTCCCTTAGCGATCCCCAGTGGGAATGATGTCCAGAGGCCCAGAGAGGAAACAGGCTTCATAACTTACTCTCCCATGGCTTCCTTCTTTTCCTTGTCTCACTTTCCCCTCCCTTGCCAGTGTTTCCAGGAATCACCTTCCAAATACCTGCTGGCATTCACCTTCTTGCCTCTAGGGAAACCCCAAACAAGACATCTATACATTCTGGTAGAAACAATTTCCACTCAAACTTTGAATTATGTCTTATGGCAGTTTTGGAAACACAATCTCCTTTTAATTCTATCTAGCATAAATTCTATTGTATGTGTGGGCTCTGAGGTTCCCCAAGGCCAATTTGAGAAGAGTGGGTTGTTTTGCTCTTCTTTAGATGGAGAAGTGGTCATTTTGGTATGACCCATTCATTTATTCTAGTCTGATTATAACCAAGGAGATAAAACCCATGAGTTTAATCCTAAACTCACTGTTTGGTCACACACCTTTCATTTAGTGAACTTGTAAGAATGTGGTATTTTCTCTATGGTATAAAATTATTAGGGTGTGAAAATGAAGAAATCACATCTTTTAAATTTTGTTTTCAGTGCAACAAAGTACACTATAAATTCCCTAAATGACAGATTTATGACATATGTGAATTCTAGTATTTCCTTCTTTTGTCAAACGCATGGTACTGCTTGGATGCCAGGGACATGAATTTATGTAATGAGAAGCATATGGTATAAACACAATATGACAACTATTATATATTTCTTTGATAAACAGAAAAAGAATATGTAATTATTTTGATACTAACTACTCTTCAGATTGTAAAAATAAGCTATCCCATGTTTGCTACTAGGCTCCATCTAAGATGACTTAATTACTAAAACATTTCAGATGACTGCATATTCTCAAGAATTAACAATACAATATGGATCTGATGGAAATATGTGACTGTGCCTAGAGTTTACTGTTGAAAAGTCTGTGTTGTTTGCTTTCAGTCAATAAAAGTTTACATGGCACAGATCCATGGGACAAACAGGGTACAGGAGAAAATTCCTGCTCTGGGAGCTCCCTTATAATGAGGGAAAGCAGGCAATTAACAATTAGATAAAAGCAAACCAAACCCAACAATACCTTGAAAAGATCATACACCATGATCAAGCTGGATTTATTCCAAGGTCACAAGGATAGCTCAACGTAGGCAAATCAATCAGTGTGATACACAACATCAACAAAAGACAAAAACCACAAGATCATCTCAACAGGGGTAGGAGAAGCATTTGACAAAATTCAATATTCATTCATGATTAAAAACTCTCCAGATGGGTAGAGCAGGAACATTTTTTAACATAATAAAAGTCATTTACTACAAACTCACAGCCAATGTAATATTCAACAGTAAAAAGCTGGAAGCCTTCTCACTAAATTCAGGAATAAGACAAGGATGCCCACTCTCACCACTTGTATTCAACATAGTATTAGAAGTCCTAGCCACAGTAGTCAGACAAGTCTCTAGGAATAAATTTAACCAAGGAGGTAGAAGACCTACATTCTTAAGACTTAAAAACATTGATGAAGAAAACTGATGATTTCAAGAAATAGAAGCCTAGCCCATGCTCTTCGAATGGAGGAATTAAAATTATTAACATGGCCACACTACCCATAGCAATCTATAGATTTAATGCAATTCCTATCAAAATACCCATGACTAAAGAAATAATCCTAAAATTTATAGGGAACCAAAAAAGATCCCAAATTGCCAAAGCAATCTTGATAAAAAAGGACAATGCTGAAGATATGACCCTCCCAGACTTCAGACAATACTACAAAGCTACAGGAATCAAAACAGCATGGTACTGCCACTAAAAGAGACACATATNAAAGAAATAATCCTAAAATTTATAGGGAACCAAAAAAGATCCCAAATTGCCAAAGCAATCTTGATAAAAAAGGACAATGCTGAAGATATGACCCTCCCAGACTTCAGACAATACTACAAAGCTACAGGAATCAAAACAGCATGGTACTGCCACTAAAAGAGACACATATATTAATGGAACAGAATGGAACAGAGTGGAGAGCCTAGAAATTAACTGACACACCTACAGTCAGTCTACAACCAAAGAGGCAAGAATATACAGTGGAGAAAAGACAGTCTATTCAACAAGTGGTGCTGGGAGAACTGGACAGCTACACGTAAAATAATGAAATTTTCTCATACCATATACAAAAATAAACTCAAAATGATTTAAAGACCTAACTCACCTGAAACCATAAAACTCTGAGAACAGAACATCGGTGAAAACACTCTCTGACACAAATCGTAGCAATATTATCTTGTGTAAGTCTACTAAGGCAAAAGAAATAAAAATAAATAGGGCCTCATTAAAGTTTTGCACAGCAAAAGTAACCATCAATGAAATGAAAAGACAACCTACAGATTGGGAGAAAATATTTGCAAATGATGAGACTGACAAGGGGTTAATATATGAAATATACAAACAGTTCATATAACTCAATATAAAAAAAAACCCAAACAACTCAGTCAAATACGGGAAGAAGACCTAAATAGACATATCAGCAAAGAAGGCATACAGATGGCCAACAGGGACGTGAAAAGATTCTCATTATTGTTCATTTAGAGAAACGCAAATCACAACCATAATGAGGTACCAGCTCACACCCATCAGAATGGCTATCATCAAAAAGTCCACAAATAAAAAATGTTGGAGAAGATGTGGAAAAAGGGAACCCTCCTATACTACACTATTGGTAGGAATGTAAATTTGGCACAGCCACTATTCCAGTCACTGTCTGGAAAGCAGTATGAAAGTTCTTAAAAAACCAAAAATAGAGCACCATATGATTCAGCAATACAACTCCTGGGTATATATCCAGAAAAGATAAAAACACTAATTTGAAAATATACATGCCCCCCAATATACATAACAGCATTGTTTAAAATAGCCAAGACTTGGAAGCAACCCAAGTGTCCATCAATAGACAATGAGGTTTAGAAGATGTANATGATTCAGCAATACAACTCCTGGGTATATATCCAGAAAAGATAAAAACACTAATTTGAAAATATACATGCCCCCCAATATACATAACAGCATTGTTTAAAATAGCCAAGACTTGGAAGCAACCCAAGTGTCCATCAATAGACAATGAGGTTTAGAAGATGTAGTGTGTGTGTGTGTGTGTGTGTATATATATATATATATATATATATAGAGAGAGAGAGAGAGAGAGAGGCTTCCCAGGTGACCCCAGTGGTAAAAAATCCACTTGCCAATGTAGGAGACTTAAGAGACCCAAGTTCAGTCCTTGGGTCAGGAAGATCCCCTAGGAGGAGGGCATGGCAACTCATTCCAGTATTCTTGCCTGGAGAACCCCATGGACAGAGGAGCCTGAAGGGCTACAGTCAATAGGGTTGCATAGAGCTGGACATCACTGAAGAAACTTAGCACACACGCAGGGTGTATATATATATATATGTGTGTGTGTGTATATATATATATATATATATGTATGTATGTTTGTGTGTGTATATACACACAATGGAATACTACTCAGCCATAAAAAAGGACGAAATATTGCCATTTGCAAAGTGGCCGGACCTAGAGAATACTATGCTTAGTGAAATAAGGTGGACAGAGAAAACACAAATACCATGTGATATTATCTATATGTGGAATCTGAAGGATAACATGTATGTATATGCAAAACAGACACAGATTCACAGAATATAGAAAACAAACTTGTGGTTACCAAAGAGGAGAGAGAAGGGGAGGAGCGACAACTTTGGTATATGGGATTAACAGATGCAAAATACACATACCTAAGCAACAAGCATATACTGTGAAGCATGGGGAATTATACCCATTATCCTGTAACAACCTACAGTGAAATATAATCTCCCAAAATACTGAATCACTTTGCTGTATACCAGAAGCTAATACAGCACTATAAATCAAATAAACTTCATTAAAAAACTATAAAAATTTAAAACCAAGTACATAAATGCACAAGTAATATAATGTGCTTTTAGGTGTAGAAAGCATTTTTAAATAATCTGGACATGTTACATACCTAGGCCCTCTCTTGATTTGGCTTTATAAATCACAGGAAACAGAATTGGACAGTTTAGTCAGGTCATTACTTGTGTTGGCTTTACATGTCATTTATTTAAACTGCGACTGCTTTTTAAAACCTATCTTTCAGGACTTCCCTGGTGGCCCAGTGGTTAAGATTCTGCCCTTCCAATGCTGGAGTCCTGAATTTGATCCCTGGGCAAGGAACTAAGACCAGCACATGCTGCATGGTGTAGGGGGAAAAAAGCAACCTGTCTTTCAAAGTAACATTTTAATTAAGAATTTTAAAATACCAAAACATTCATTTGGTCTCCTTTGGAGACACAGAGAGGGATATTAATCACAGCATGTGTATTTTTCAAATGTGACTTTGGACCTCATGCAAAATAGCTGTCCAAAGCTTAACATTACTAAGTCCCAACTGGTCATGGATAATTCAACATCAGGAAATGCAGAGAAATAATAAAAGTGCAAACTTCAGCAATAAAGCAGCACAAAACTTCCTACTTCTCAAATAAGGTCAAAGGCCTTTAGAATTCAGTTCAGTTCAGTCGCTCAGTCATGTCCGACTCTTTGCGACTCCACGGACTGCAGCACGCCAGGCCTCCCTGTCCATCACCAACTCCTGGAGCCCACCCAAACTCATGTCCATTGAGTCGGTGACGCCATCCAACCATCTCAGCTTCTGTCATCCCCTTCTCCTCCTGGCCTCAATCTTTCCCAGCATCAGGGTCTTTGCCAATGAGTCAGCTCTTCGCATCAGGTGGCCAAAGGATTGGAGTTTCAACTTCAACATCAGACCCTCCAATGAACATCCAGGACTGATCTCCTTCAGGATGGACTGGTTGGATCTCCTTGCAGTCCAAGGGACTCTCAAGNTCTTCACATCAGGTGGCCAAAGTATTGGAGTTTCAGCTTCAACATCAGACCCTCCAATGAACATCCAGGACTGATCTCCTTCAGGATGGACTGGTTGGATCTCCTTGCAGTCCAAGGGACTCTCAAGAGTCTTCTCCAACACCACAGTTCAAAAGCATCAATTCTTTGGCGCTTAGCTTTCTTTATAGTCCAACTCTCACATCCATACATGACCACTGGAAAAACCATAGCCTTGACTAGATGGACCTTAGTTGGCAAAGTAATGTCTCTGCTTTTTAATATGCTGTCTAGGTTGGTCATAACTTTCCTTCCAAGGAGTGTCTTTTAATTTCATGGCTGCAGTCACCATCTGCAGTGATTTTGGAGCCCAGCTGTGTTATATTATGAGCTTTGCTTCCACTTTGGGGAGCTAACTTAAGAATCTTCTTTTCTCTGTTCTTAATGAATTGAACTGCAGACATGACCCAAACCTGCAAATCAGTGTCACCTGGATGTCAACACTGCTACTGAAGTACAGTCCGGCTCTAGTGTCCTTACCCTGAATGTGACATGATCCATTTTCTTGTAATGAGAGCATCACAAGCATGTAATTCTGAGGTCATCTATGGCTGGACTTTCAAGACTTACAAATCAAGTGCTATATCTCAAGCCACTGCTAATTCTTGGTGAAAGTGAATCGTTTGATTGTGGTATTTCTTCACCAGTTTCGAGGGTCAATGAGTGTAAGTACAAATACATGTGAGACACTGTCATTGAAGGAGGTGACAAGTCTGCTGTACTGTGCTGCGCTTAGTTGCTTCAGTTGTGTGACCTATAGACTGTGGCCTGCCAGGCTTCTCTGTCCATGGGATTCTCCAGACAAGAATACTGCAGTGGGTTGCCATGCCCTCCTCCAGGGGATCTTCCCAACTCAGGAACTGAACTTGTATCTCCTGTGTCTCCTGCATTTCAGGCAGGTTCTTTACCTACTGAGTCACTTGGGAAGTTCCCCAAGTTTGCTATCCATGATTTAATCTCTTCTTGTGCTTTTCCCTTTCTGTCCTGCTCAGACTGATGCAAGGCCAGCTGGAAGTTCTGGTTTCCACTCTTATTCATAGAGGCATGGACATGAGAAATAATGAATTCTAAGACAAATTTTGGAAAATAAACTTCTACAGAAGTAGACCTCATTTTACCTGATTATCCTCCATCTTTATTTTGTTTTGACTTTATGACATAAAATTTCAGAGCTAGCTGGCACCTTGTGCACCATCTGGATCACTTCCACAAATACGGAACTGAGGTTAAAGCCCCACTTCTTACGAACTGTATCACATGGGATGCATTGGTTTTTTTCTTAACTTCCTTAACTGTGAAACAGGAAGAAGCTACTTCGCAAACTCATTGAGAAGCTACATGAGTTGACATAAACTCAGCCCTTAGAATGGGCTTCCCCAGTGGCTCAGTGGTAAGGAATCTGCCTGCAATGCAGAAGGTGCAGGAGACACGAGTTCGAACCCTGGGTGGGAAGATCCCCTGGAGGAGGGCATGGCAACCCACTTCAATATTCTTGCCTAGAGAATCCCAGGGACAGAGGAGCCTGGTGGGCAACAATCTATAGGGTCACAAAGAGTCGGACACAACTGAAGCAACTTAGCACTCACACACAGCCCTTGGAATGGTGCCTGGCACAGGACAAGCACCCACTAAGTGTTAGATGACATTGGGGCTGGAAATGTTTTTTTATGAGATGGATCCAAGGACTGCAACTAGAGAAAGGCAGCCAGGACTTCTGACTCCCAGCCCAAAGTTCTTTCCATTATACCACACCATAAAGCTAATGTTGCTTTTGGAGTTTGGGGCTTAAACAGAAGTTCACCTCCCAGTTATATTGTTGATTAGTATACCAAAGAGGCTGTATATTGTCACCCTGCTTATTTAACTTATATGCAGAGTACAGCATGAGAAATGCTGGACTGGATGAAGAACAAGCTGGAATCAAGACTGCCAGTAGAAATATCAATAACCTCAGATATGCAGATGACAGCACACTTATGGCAGAAAGCAAGGAACTAAAGAACCTCTTGATGAAAGTGAAAGAGGANGTATATTGTCACCCTGCTTATTTAACTTATATGCAGAGTACAGCATGAGAAATGCTGGACTGGATGAAGAACAAGCTGGAATCAAGACTGCCAGTAGAAATATCAATAACCTCAGATATGCAGATGACAGCACACTTATGGCAGAAAGCAAGGAACTAAAGAACCTCTTGATGAAAGTGAAAGAGGAGAATGAAAAACTTGGCTTAAAATGCAACATTCAGAAAACAAAGATCATGGCATCTGGTCCCATCACTTCATGGCAAATAGATGGAGAAACAGTGGAAACAGTGACAGACTTTATTTTCTTGGGCTCCAAAATCACTGCAGATGGTGATTGCAGCCATGAAATTAAAAGACACTTACTCCTTGGAAGAAAAGCTATGCCCAACCTAGACAGCATAATAAAAAACAGAGACATTACTTTGCCAACAAAGGTCCATCTAGTCAAAGCTATGGTTTTTCCAGTAGTCATGTATGGATGTGAGAGTTGGACTATAATGAAAGCTGAGTGCCAAAGAATGGATGCTTTTGAACTGTGGTGTTGGAGAAGACTCTTGAGAGTCCCTTGGACTGCAAGGAGATCCAGTCAGTCCATCTTAAAGGAGATCAGTCCTGAATATTCATCGGAAAGACTGATGCTGAAGCAGAAACTCCAATACTTTGGCCATCTGATGCAAAGAACTGACTCATGGGAAAAGACCCTGATGCTGAGAAAGATTGAAGGCGTGAGGAGAAGGGGATGACAGAGGATGAGATGGTTGGATGGCATCACCAACTTGATGGACATGAGTTTGAGTAAACTCCGGGAGTTGGCGATGGACGGAGAGGCTTGGTGTGCTGCAGTCCATGGGGGCACAAAGAGTCGGACACGACTGGGGACTGAACTGGACACCAAAGATGTATGTATTTGGTAGACCTAATTTTGTGCATAATGACAAATACTGAGTCAATACTACATGTAAGAGTTCTGCTAATGCTTTCTAACATAAAAAGATTCTTTAAAAGTTGTCTTCTTTAGCTTCCTATTTTCTATAATAAATCTTCTAAAGCTTTATTCTTCAGCTATGTTAGATCCCAAACACAATCATGCTGGTAAAAAAAAAACTCAGTCTAAGACTTCCCCTGTGGCACAGTGGAAAAGAATTCACCTGCCAATGCAGGGGACATGGGTTTGATCCCCAGTCTGGGAAGATTCCACATGCTGAGGAACAATGAACCCTGTATGCCACAACCACTGAGCCTGCTCTCTAGAACCCACAAGCCCCAACTACCAAGCCTGTGAGCTGCAACTACTGAAGCCCACATGCTCTAGGGGAGGCATGTCGCAACTACCGATTTCATGTGCAAAGAGCCTGTGCTATGCAACAAGAGAACCTACCATAATGAGAAGTAGCATACCGCAACAAAGGGTAGCCACCACTCGCTGCAACTAGAGAAAGCCCATGCAAAGCAACAAAGACCCACTGCAGCCAAAAAATGCACAAATAAAAAATGTTACTTCTTTTTAAATGTTATTTCTAAAAAAAGAAAACTCAGTCGAAAAGTGTGTACTATCCATACACACTAAGGGTCATAGCAATATTTACACTAGTCAAGACATGAAAGCAACCTAAATGTCCAAAATCAGGTGGATGGATAAAGAAGGTGCAGTACATAATACGGGCTTCCCTGGTGGCTGGAATATTACTCAGCCATAAAAAGAACAAAACAATGCCATCTGGACCTAGAGGTTATCATTCTAAGGGAAGTAAGTCAGACAGAGAGATACAAATATCATATTATACCACTTCATGTGGAATTTAAAATATGACATAAATGAACTTACTTACAAAACAGAATGAGAATTATAGAAAACAAACTTCTAGTTACCAAAGGGGGAAGGGAGGGGAACAGGTATAAAGGAGTTCAGGATTTGCAGATACAAGTTACTATATATAAAACAGTAAACAACAAGGTCCTACTCTATAGCATAGGGAGCTATATTCAGTATCCTATAATAATAATGGAAAAGAATATGAAAAAGAATATATGTAAATATATACAAAACTGAATATANCCAAAGGGGGAAGGGAGGGGAACAGGTATAAAGGAGTTCAGGATTTGCAGATACAAGTTACTATATATAAAACAGTAAACAACAAGGTCCTACTCTATAGCATAGGGAGCTATATTCAGTATCCTATAATAATAATGGAAAAGAATATGAAAAAGAATATATGTAAATATATACAAAACTGAATATATATATATATAGCTGAATATATATATGCTATATTTATATCTGTATATATATATATATAGCTGAATATATATGCTATATATATATCTGTATATATATATATAGCTGAATATATATATGCTGAACAATAGAGACTGACACAACATTGTAAATGAATTACTTCAATTTAAAAAATAGTAAATGGAAAAAATGTGTTATCTCATGGTGGTGTAGAGAAACATTTATGCTTCAGTGAAAAGTACTGTTTAGATCACACCCTTCCTGGTTTTCTGAGTCTCGCTTTGTATTGTCTTTGAGCTATTTTGTTGCAAGCTATAAGTTACTAATATAACAATGCAAAATCATTCATACTTACAGAC
>SJYA01003410.1:10531-45540 GCA_006410615.1 Neotragus moschatus
ATTCGCAAGCTCATTTCAACATTTCTGATTTATATGTGTCTGTTCTTTGGTTTCTCCTTTGAACTAGTTGTAATATCTTACTAGTTTGCATAGTAATTAAATAAAATATTTAACATGTGTTTATATCTTTATCATCTAACCTTTAAAAATATCTTTTAATTAATCTTAGCCTTTATAATAAGAGCTATCTGACATATTAGTTGAAATATTTGAGATATAATACAAACATACATATGTATACATATATTTATGTTTTACTTTATTTGTGAGGCATAGATTTATTAACTAAAACATTCCCAGTTGCTGTTGTTCTAGTCTATGTTACTTTTATCAACTTAGATTCCCTAACCAGTTTTCTTGGTCACAATTTATTCCCACTTAACTCAAATATATTTCTTAAATTTGAATAATACAAAATATCTCTCCCACTCAAATCTGTTCAAGTAGAGATAATAAAATTTAATTTTAAAATTAGTAGATCAAAAATAAGAGAAAATTAATATATCATATTGCATCAAAACGAATAATGCCAAGGACTAAATCTAAAACTATCAGACACAGATGAAAGAAATTAAGGATGAGATAAACAGTGGGAAAGTGAAAGTGAAAGTTGCTCAGTTGTGTCTGACTCTTTGCAAACCCATGGACTATACAGTCCATGGAATTCTCCAGGCCAGAATATTGGGGTGGGTAGCCTTTTCCTTCTCCAGGGGATCTTCCCAACCCAGGGATTGAACCCAGGTTTCCCACATCGCAGGTGGATTCTTTACCAGCTGAGTCACAAGGAAAGCTCAAGAATACTGGAGCAGGTAGCCTATCCCTTCTCCAGTAGATCTTCCAGACACAGGAATCAAACCAGGGTCTGCTGCAGTGCAGGCAGATTCTTTACAAACTGAGCTATGAGGGAAACACATTTAAGGATTGGAGGAATGAATATTGTTAAAAGTCCATACTAGGGGCTGAGAGGAAGAGTCAAGAGGGAGAGGATATATGTATATTAACAGCTGATTCATGCTGTTATATGGCAGAATCCAACATAACGTTGTAAAGCAATTAGCCTCCATTTTTTTTTTAATTTTTTAATGGAGGGGGGAAAAATGAAAACAAAAACTGGGTCACAAACATTGTTAGAGCCTAGAATAAAGCCTCATTTGAAAGATTCCCTCTCAATTAATCAATTAAAGGAGCTAGTAAATGTTATTTTTTTCTTAAAAAAAAAGTTCATACTGACCAAGGCAATATACAGATTCAATACAAAACCTTTATCAAATTATCAATGGCATTCTTCACAGAACGAGAATGAACACTTCTAAAGTTGATACGGAAACAGAAAAGATCTCAAATAGCCGAAACAACTGGAGATATCACACTCCCTGTTTTCAAACTATACCTTAGAGCTAATCGTCAAAACGGTATGGTACTGGTATAAAAATATACACATAGATCAAGGGAACAGAATAGAGAACCCAGAAATGAACCCACACATATACAGGCAATGAATCTATGACAAAGGAGGCACAAATATACAGTGGAGAAAAGACAGTCTCTTCAATAAATGGCGTTTGGAAAACTGGACAGCTATATGCCAAAAGAATCAAACTGGACTACTCTCTCACACCATGCACAAAAAGAAATTCAAAGTGGTTTAAAGACCTAAATGTAAGACCTGAAACCATAAAACTTCTAGAAAAGAACATAGGCAGTAAGCTCTTTGACATGACTTCTAATATTTCTTTTGATACGTCTCTTCAGGAAAGGGAAAGAAAATCAAAAATAAATAAATGGGACTACATCAAACTAAAAAGCTTTTGCACACCAAACTAAACAATACACAAAACAAAAAGGTAACCTATTGAATGGAAGAAAATATTTGCAAACAGTATACCTGATAAAGGATTAATGTCCAAAATATACAAAAAAATTATATAATTCAATATCCAAAAAAAGCAAACAACTCAATTTAAAAAATGAGAAGAGAATCTGAATAAATGTTTTTCAAAGGAAGAGATATAGATGGCCAACAAGTACATGAAAAGAAGCTCAACATCACTAATCATCAGGGACGTGCAAATCAAAACCACAGTGAGGGACCACCTGGCACCTGTCAGAATTTCAAAAAGACAACAAATAACAAGTGTTAGCAAAGATGTGCAAGAAAGGGAACCCTTGTGTACTGTTGATGGGAATGTAAATCAGTGCAGTGCAGTTCAGTTCAGCCGCTCAGTCGTGTCTGACTCTTTGTGATCCCATGGAGTGCAGCATGCCAGGCCTCCCTGTCCATCACAAACTCCTGAAGTTTACTCAAACTCATGTCCATTGAGTCGGTGATGCCATCCAGCCATCTCATCCTCCATTGTCCTCTTCTCTTCCTGCCTTCAATCTTTCCCAGCATCANTTGTGATCCCATGGAGTGCAGCATGCCAGGCCTCCCTGTCCATCACAAACTCCTGAAGTTTACTCAAACTCATGTCCATTGAGTCGGTGATGCCATCCAGCCATCTCATCCTCCATTGTCCTCTTCTCTTCCTGCCTTCAATCTTTCCCAGCATCAGGGTCTTTTCAAATGAGTCAGTTCTTTGAATCAGGTGGCCAAAGTATTGGAGTTTCTGCTTCAGCATCAGTCCTTCCGATGAATATTCAGGACTGATCTCCTTTAAGATGGACTGACTGGATCTCCTTGCAGCCCAAGGGACTCTCAAGAGTCTTCTCCAACACCACAGTTCAAAAGCATCCATTCTTTGGCACTCAGCTTTCTTTATAGTCCGACTCTCACATCCATGCATGACTACTGGAAAAACGATAGCTTTGACTAGATGGACCTTTGTTGGCAATATAATGTCTCTGCTTTTTACTGTGCTCTCTAGGTTGGTCATAGCTTTTCTTCCAAGGAGCAAGTGGCTTTTCATTTCATGGCTGCAATCACCATCTGCAGTGATTTTGGAGCCATCCAAAATAAAGTCTTTTACTGTTTCCATTGTTTCCCCATCTATTTGCCGTAAAAGGATGGGATTGGGTGCCATGATCTTAGTTTCTGAATGCTGAGTTTTAAGCCAACTTTTTCACTCTCTTCTTTCACTGTCATCAAGAGGCTCTTTAGTTCATCTTCACTTTCTGCCATAAGTGTGCTGTCATCTGCTTATCTGAGGTTATTGATATTTCTCCCGGCAATCTTGATTCCAGATTGGAAGGGAAGGTTATTTCCCCAAAATTAATGAATCCATTCCAAATATACACCTTTCCCCCAACCCCCCCAAATAGAATCAGAGCACAAAAATATTTGGAAACTGAAACTGAAATGAGTAACCATGTCATTCGTCTGAGTTTCTGAAGATATGGGAAACTCTAAAACCATTTGAACATTTATCTGTGAAAGGTAATCAGAGACAAAACAGTAGGTGATTCAAACTGACAATTTCAAATGTTTAACCGGGTGTTAAACATTTTGGGAGTGAGGGCCTCATCAGATATCATAGGCAATGTTCCATTTCCTGTCAAGATGCTTTCCCCATTGTACACCCAGAATAGATGATTGTCATTTTAGTAAACTGGAGAAGGCAATGGCACCCCACTCCAGTGTTCTTGCCTGGAGAATCACAGTGACAGGGGAGCCTGGTGGGCTGCCGTCTCTGGGGTCACAGAGAGTTAGACACAACTAAAGTGACTTAGCAGCATTTTAGTAAACACTCTGTCCTTAGTATATCAGAAAAAGCAAAGTCACAAATGACCTATGTGTAGAGATTATGATACTAAGAAAAGGAAGTCAGAGAAAGACAAATATCATGTGATATTGTATATATGTGGAATCTAGAAAAATGACACCAATTAACTTATTTACGAAACAGAGTTAGACCCATAGACATAGAAAACAAACATGGTTACCAAAGGGGAAGGGAGGGAACGAGTTAGAAGTTTGGGGTTAAGGACTCCCCTGGTGGTCAGTGGCTGAGACTCTGAGCTCTCAATGCTAGGGCCCTGGGTTTGATCCCTGGTTGGGGAACTAGATCCCATATGCCACAACTAAGACCCTGCACAACCAACCAAATAAATAAAAACAAATGCTTTTACTTTTTTTAAAAAAAAGAAGTTTGGGTTTAGCAGATACAAATTACTGTAAACGAAATAGATAAATCAAGCCCTGCCTGCTGTAGAGCACAGGGGACTATCCTCAGTGTTTTGTAATAACATAAGAGAGTAGAACCTGACAAAAATATACATATAAAATCAATATAACTCAATCACTTTGCTATATACCTGAAACACAATATTGTAAATCAACTATATTTCAATAAAGATTTTTAAAAATATTTGAAACCAGAAACAAAGCAAACAAAAATGACACATGTTCAGTGAGCTGTATATGACACAAAAAGATAGAGCCAAAGACTTTGTAAAGTCTTTCAATGTCTGGGTACTATAAATGCTGAGATTCAAAATCAATCATTTAAGCAGATGAAAGAAGCCTGGAGGAGCCTTTGGGGCTTAAGTGGCAAGACAGAATATATATCTGGAGGGAAACACACTGGCAGGAAGGTTATGGTTGCAGACCTTCGGGAGTTTAAAGGTTTTTTTTTTTTTTTTAAGAGAGTTTGAAGTTGGCTGAGACAGAACTGGTGTTTTAAATAAAATATGGGTTTCAACAGCAGCACGTACTTCCCACGCTATAAAGATGCTATTTTGAGTTTAGAGCTGTAGTTAAGGATTTTTTCCTGCTATTTCCTTCTGGAGAGGCACAGGACAAATCATTTCATCCTGAAGTCTACGTGACAATAATCGCTCTAAGAAGACTGCCTCATAGTGTCCTGTTCATTCCTAGAACTGTCTTCCAGGGACTAGATCTCTCCCATAGGTATGAAGAGCCTGGACTTTGTTGGAAAAGCAAAGCCTGTAGGATTCTGGCAGTAGGAACTGAGGGAAAGGAGTCAAAGAAGGCGGGGGGGGGGGGAAGGACCATGTTAGGTTAACAGAATCAATATAAGTAGTAAGAGAGTGGAAACAAAAGTTAAAGACAATCCTAAGGTTTTCATTTGGGAACCTCTCATTGCTACAAAGCCAGTTGTTAAAAAATTATCACATCTGTAGGAGAAAGAAATAAGAGAAACTTATTCGAAGAGTCAAGGCTATGGTTTTTCCAGTGGTCATGTATGGATGTGAGAGTTGGACTGTGAAGAAGGCTGAGTGCCAAAGAACGGATGCTTTTGAACTGTGGTGTTGGAGAAGACTCTTGAGAGTCCCTTGGGCTGCAAGGAGATCCAACCAGTCCATTCTGAAGGAGATCAGCCCTGGGATTTCTTTGGAAGAAATGATGCTAAAGCTGAAGCTCCAGTACTTTGGTCCTCATGCGAAGAGTTGACTCATTGGAAAAGACTCTGATGCTGGGAAGGATTGGGGGCAGGAGGAGAAAGGGACGACAGAGGATGAGATGGCTGGATGGCATCACTGACTCAGTGGATGTGAGTCTGAGTGAACTCCGGGAGTTGGTGATGGACAGGGAGGCCTGGCGTGATGCGATTCATGGGGTCACAAAGAGTTGGGCACGACTGAGCGACTGAACTGAACGGAACTGATTCAAAGAGTGATGTCCAGTGAACAGTTAGAAGCATGGAACTAGGGTTCAGATAAGAAGTTGAGGCTGATCCACATTGAAAGCTAGTTAGCCACAGTCCTAGAGCATTCTTCGGATGTATAGAGAGTGAAAATTAATTTTCTTTGTAGACATTTGAGAAGAGACTCTGAACTATCATTCATAAACAAAAAGATTGAGATTTACTGCTTAGCAATAGCCCATCCTCTGAAGTTGTTATAACGGTGCTGAAAATGTTCAACAGAATGATAATTTCTGGCCACATGTAACATCATTGGCAACAACTTCCTTTGATGAAAAGGGGCATTGATCTCAGAGAGTGCGAGGCAGCCCTGGCCCCCGAAACAGACATGATGTGGACATGGTCCCTCTGAGCACAGATGTGGCGAGCCCCGGTGAATCCGGGCAGACCCGTGCAGCCCTGAGCTACAAGGATGCTCACCAGCTCTGTCTTAGCAACTTGCCCTCGTGTATTCAGGCCTCAGCAAAGACCGTGAAGGTCATGGACAGCGCTGCCAAGGGAAGGTCCCTGGACCTTACTGGAGAGTGGTGAAGAGTGAAGTTGGGAAAGCAAACTCTCCCTGTTGTCAGGTGAGTAATTCTTCTTTGTAAGCTCACATCTCACTTAGAAGAAAATATACCCCCCGCCCCCACTTCCTCTCCCCGCCCAGAGTGCTTCAGCCCCTGCATCCTCTCCTAATGCCCTCGCTCACCCCGGGCTGGCTCCACTGGCCTTCTGCTGTTCACTCCGATCACAGGACGCTCTCCTTTACTGTTACCACTGTCTAGACTGCTCTTTGTCCTGATCTTTATATGCTGGGTCCTTCTTATCATTCAGGTCTCAGCTAAAATACCCTTCCCCACCCCAACCACTTAGAGAGAGGTCTTCCTGATGTCCGTAGCTGAGGCTGTATTCAGGATCTCAATCTGTCCTGTGCAAGCCGATCTGGGAGCCTGTTACAAGGCAGACTTGGACTCAGTCAGTGGTCGGGGGTGGGGGTGGTGGAGGACAAACTGGGGGTAGTGGGAGGAGGCACTGAGGTTAGCATTTCTAACAAGATCCCAGGAGCTGGGTAGGACCACCCCTTCATCTCTGTCACACTACCTGTTTCATTTTTCTCATGATGCTTCACATTTTGAAATTACTTATCTGTTTGTGTACTGGATTGTTCATGAGTGGGCTGATCTTTTCGCCTACTAGGAATTTCCATAAGAGCATAAGAGCGGGGACTTTTTTTTCACATGATTCTTCATTATTCTTTAATCTTTGTATTCTCAACATTAGCAGAGTTCCCCTGGTGTTCAAATGAAGTAAGTGGAAAAAATATTGGAATCTGCTTATCTGAATCCTACCTCCCTTGACAGTCTGCTCCCAGTGGAACATACTAGATACAGCACTGCCTAGATTCTGGCCTCAGCGGAGCCAGGCTCACTATGATCTCAGATTGAAAGTGAAGTCGCTCAGTCGTGTCCCACTCTTCGCGACCTCAAGGACTGCAGCCTTCCAGGCTCCTCTGTCCATGGGATTTTCCAGGCAAGAGTACTGGAGTGAGTTGCCATTTCCTTCTCCAATGATCTCAGATTATCTCAGCTAAATGAAGACTCTGGTGGGGAGAGTGCAACTTCAGTGAGCATAGAACATCTGCTGGGCAATTTTGGGGGAAGATTCAGCTGCAATAATCTGCACTGAAGGGAAAATCCTCCAAATGGGACAGAGGGTTCATGGTGCAGGGCCTCCAGTTTCTGTTGAAGTTTCTGTATGATCACTATCTCATCGTTCGATGTAAAAGTCAAGGCCTGAAAGTTCTCAACAATGCATGTTTGTGTCACAGACTTGGGGATTAAAACCACATTTCTCTGGATGGGGGACTAGATTAGAACCTGGCCTGCAGTTTTTGTGCTTTGCAGCAATCTCCTTAATCTTGGGATCTTGCAGTAGGGAAGAGTCCTCTGGGTTGGCTTGAGATTTATCAGGAGACACAGGAGCTGAGACCCAGAGCCCCTCAGGATGATCCCTTGGAGGAGTGCATGGCAACCCACTCCAGTATTCTTGCCTGGAAAATTCCATGGACAGAGGAGCCTGGAAGACTGCAGTCCATGGGGTTGCAAAGAGTCGGACTCGACTGAGCACACACACACACCAGAGGGCTGTATAGTATGACAGTTATGCCCCTGGAGTGGCACTACTGGCTCCATTCCTCCTTCCTGTATGAAGTAGGGGTGACAATCTGGTTAGTCACTGTATTTCATTCCGGGTCTGCTCAACAGCATTGTGTGTCTGAACATACAACAAGGTACTACTGTGGAGTACAGAGAACATATGCAACATCCTGTAAGTCATCATGGAAAAGGAATGTTTCAGAAAAGATGTCTGAGTGTGTGTATATATATTAATATGTATATTTGTGAGTATACATATATTAGTATGTATATTTGTGTGTATATATATATATATATATATATATGTATCTGAACCACTTTGCTGTATAGCTGAAATTAACACAACATTGTAGGTCAAGCATACTTCATTAAAAATTTTTTTTTAATTTATTTATCTGGTTGTGCTGGTTCTTAGTTGCAGCATGTGAACTCTTCGTTGTACCATGTGGGATCTAGCTCCCTGATCAAGGATCAAACCCAGACACCCAACATTGGGAGTGCAGAGTCTTCGCCACTCAACCACCAGGGAAGTCCCTATACTTCAATTTTTAAAAGATTTTTTAGAAAAGTTAAATAAAGAGTCCTTTCCCAAGAAGGCAATGGCACCCTACTCCAGTACTCTTGCTTACAAAATCCCATGGGTGGAGGAGCCTGGTAGGCTGCAGTCCATGGGGTCGCTAAGAGTCAGACACGACTGAGCAACTTTACTTTCACTTTTCACTTTCATGCATTGGAGAAGGAAATGGCAACCCACTCCAGTGTTCTTGCCTAGAGAATCCCAGGGACGGGGGAGCCTGGTGGCCTGCCATCTATGGGGTCACACAGAATCAGACAACCTGGAGCGACTTAGCAGCAGCAACAGCAAAGAGNACTTTACTTTCACTTTTCACTTTCATGCATTGGAGAAGGAAATGGCAACCCACTCCAGTGTTCTTGCCTAGAGAATCCCAGGGACGGGGGAGCCTGGTGGCCTGCCATCTATGGGGTCACACAGAATCAGACAACCTGGAGCGACTTAGCAGCAGCAACAGCAAAGAGTCCTTTGATCTGGAAGTCACTGAAGTTGGAGATTCCAATAGCTTTCATCAACCCCCTCATGCTGGGAGCCAGCACGAGGAGTCCCGCCCATGGCAAAGGTCATGAGGTTAAGGGGTCCAACAGACAAAGGCGAGTCGGGCCTTAAGGGAGCCTCACTGAATTTTCTTGAACATCTACCCTCCAAAACCAGAGTCTGCCTGCCTAATTGTACTGTGCTTTCCACTCTTCTGACATAACAGGGGGCCATCCCCAATCACCTTCCTCTAAAAGGAATTAACTTAGGGCTCCAGTTAACAGTCTCCTGCATATAGTGAAGTGAGCCAGAAAGAAAAACACCAATACAGTATACTGACACATATATATGGAATTTAGANCCTGATGTGAAGAACTGACTCATTTGAAAACACCCTGATGCTGGGAAAGATTGAAGGCGGGAGGAGAAGAGGTCGACAGAGGATGAGATGGTTGGATGGCAACACTGACTGGATGGACATGACTTTAAGCAAGCTCTGAGAGCTGGTAATGGACAGGGAGGCTTGGCGTGCTGCAGTCCACGGGTCGCAAAGAGTTAGACATGACTGAGCGACTAAACTGAAAAATTATAAATAATTTGTTACAGCTTGAGAGGGAAAGTGGTAAAAAGTGAGGTTTGTAGTTAACTCATGCAAAGGAATTTTTATTTTATCCTGTAGAATATTATAACCCTGAAAAATTTAAAGCATAGGAAAACTCAAAACCCAATTTTTGGAAAAAAAAAAAAAAAGTCAACGTAGAGCCATGTAAAACAAACTGGAGGCAGAGGGAAAAAGCCCTGAGGAAACTAAAGGATGATGAGAAAACAAATTTAGAAAATAATCAGAAGATAAAGCTACCAAGAATTAGTGACTAGGCTGGTGAAAGAGGAAGCAAGGAAAAGTGGAGAGCAGAGCTTGTCCCGCAGACCACTAACATTTCTTGCTCACAGTCTACCTCCTTCCCACTTAAATGTGCATACTATAGACATTACCGCCATGAACATCCTTGTATTGATGGACCCTGTTGCTGGGAAGGGCTGAAGGAGAAGGGAACAACAGAAGACAAGATAGTTGGATGGCATCACTGACTCAGTGGACATGAGTTTCAGCAAGCTCCAGGAGACGGTGAAGGACAGGGAAGCCTGGCATGCAGCAGTCTATGGGTCACAAAGAGTCAGACACAGCTGAGCGACTCAACAGCAAGTATATTCTAACACACCGATCTTCCCAAAGCATCTGCTTTTATCATGCCAGTCACCTACTAACTTGAGTGCTACAGTAGTGCCTCATTTCCTGTTTCTCCCAAATTTCAGTGGCTTGTTTTTTCCATTGTCCCCCAATTTCAACTCCAATCTTTAGCTTTTCAAATTTGACTCTACCCTATTTCTCCAGTTATCTTTCTGAATCATCTTCCATACAAGGAGAAGCCTCTGCTAAAGTCAGACTTTGGCCTGGTTTAATTCTGTTTCTAGACCCTTACTCAGAATTGTGTCTTTCTTTCTGACCACCCAAGACTCAGAATTATTACTTCACTTAATAAACAGCATACATCACAGCCCTTAAGTATTCTCTACCTATTTCATATGTTAATAAGTTCATATTCCAGACTTACAATATAAGCTTTTAAAAACCAGAATCAGTTTTATCATCTCTACAACAAAGAATAGGTATTCAATAAATAGTTCCAAATTCACTTTGAAGTCGAAGGTAATATGGCAATTCCTACATGATCCCCATCAATATATGTATCCTCACTGTAGCATTATCTTAAATAGAAAAAAAGCTAAATATAAATGTCCAACAGTACAAAGATGTTTAAATTATAGCTCACTGATGGTAATCATGCACCTATTAAAAAGTATCAGAAGACTAACAGGAAAACTAAATTAAAAAACATAATCCAAAATTCCATGTGTTCCATGATTACGAATTATCTATACAAATGGACAAAGACTAGAGGGAAATAGAAACAAGGATAGCGCAAATATCTGAATGACGTAGGTTCACTACGTGTCACACAGCAGGCATACAAGTAGGTAAAGTTGTGGCTTACAGCTTTCTCACTAATGTCAATAAATACACAACCTTTGACACGAGGTAGGACTAGTATTAAAAAAAAAAAAAAAAGGCAAATTCTCGGACTTACAGAATGAGAAACTACCTCCAAGTAATTTTTATCTACACTTGAGAGCCACTTCTCTATAGGAAAGCACCCTGGAATGTCATGTTTTGTTTCTCAGTGGAACACTATAGCAATCTTTATTCCCTGAAGAGAAAAAAGTGATCAGAATATTTATTATTGTTGCTTCTTCCTTTTGCTTTCGATTTCAGTCACAGGTATGTTTTTTAATATATCCATTCTAAGTGAATACAATATACCTATTATACACAAATGTAAGAGAATTTTTTTAAAAGGCCAAGATAGTTTGGAAAAGATAGATTCTTTTAATTCACTTTAAAATTTATCATAAAAAGTACTTACTTTTTAAAAAGTGCTCAGTATAAACAAATGAAGTTAAATTTTTCCATGTCAACAGTAAGTTGCTAATGCTCAGTTAATGAACTTTAATTCAGGAAAAAAATTTTTTTTTTTTTTTTTTTTTTTTACTTTTCTTAAAACAGCCTGGAAGAGTTGTGACTCTTGTTGAAGACCCTGCGGTATGGTATAATAATTCTTTTTTGTATAGTCTTTAATCGTAAAGTGTTACCATGTTTCATAGTTTTAATAATCAGTGAAATCTGATTAGCAGTCATCACAGATAATTTGAACTATACTGAGCCTAGAAATTCCTCTCTGTATTAGTTGTATTTCTTCTTATGTGCTGGGAAAAGCTGGGATGCAGAATTCAGGGAGGACAACAAAAAGCCAATGGCGTGTAGTCTCATTTTTCCCTTCTTGATGAGTTTGTTGACTGAGAATTTTGTGGTCTCCTTTGACATTAATTGGAGAAGGAAATAGCAACCTGCTCCAGTATTCTTGCCTGGAGAATCCCATGGACTGAGGAGCCTGCTGGGTTACAGTCCACAGGGTCGCAAAGAGTCGGACACGACTGAGCGACTTCACTTTGACATTAATGGAGCCAACCCTCAGACAGCCAGATGAACACAAAGAATTAAATGAAAGACTTAAAGCTTTCCTTACATTTGCTAGGAGTCTAATATTTCAGCAAAAATCTCAGTCATGAATTATCACTTTCTTTACTCCCTAATCTTATCGATAGCACAACAGATTTTTTAAAAAGTATGGAGTACTAGAAAACTTATTTGACAGTTCTCTGTTTCTTAAATATTTTCAATCATTTTATTGAGATCCAAATTTTACATTGTGAAGTTAAATATTTAACTTTAGAAAGGACTTTGATATATAAAAATCAAAGCAGCAAAAATAAGAAAAATCAAGCGGCTAGCAACAGCAGATGAAGAATGGTGAAATTATGAAATGCTTTCATAACTTACATTAGAAAACATCCATAAAAAATGGCTCCAAACTGGTAACTGCTGCTAAGTAGCTTCAGTCATGTCCGACTCTGTGCGACCCCACAGAGAGCAGCCCACCAGGCTCCCCCGTCCTTGGGATTTTCCAGGCAAGAACACTGGAGTGGGTTGCCATTTCCTTCTCCAATGCATCAAAGTGAAAAGTGAAAGTGAAGTCACTCAGTCGTGTCCGACCCTCAGCGACCCCATGGACTGCAGCCTTCTAGGCTTCTGCGTCCATGGGATTTTCCAGGCAAGAGTACTGGAGTGGGTTGCCATTGCCTTCTCCAAAATTGGTAACTAAAACTCCTAATTAGAGGTAATAAAAGGTACTTTGTTCCTATAGAATGTTAATTTATTCAAGATACTTAGCAGCCTGAAGTTTAATAATTAAAAGTTGTCAAAAAACTAAAAAATCTGTGTTACAAAGTATAAATCTTGCTTGTGTCACAAATATTTTATTGATACTACAAAAAATCTTTGCAGCCAAAGTACATTGCTTTCACTGACACTGTTCATAGGCTCCCTAAACAAAGCGTTTGCCATTTACTATTCTGGATGGATTAATTTACTAAGGATATTTGAAAGTTTACTCAGTAAAGAACAAATAAATGAACCTACTGCCTTCATAGCTGACTACTTTATTACAGAGCTTTTAAAATACAGAACTCTTTTTGCAAACAAGGGAACAACTAATATATTATAAGGGCTTCCCTAGTGGCTCAGCAGTAAAGAATCCACCTATCAATGTAGATGTTGGTTTGATCCCTGGGTCAGGAAGATTCACTGGAGAAGGAAATGGCAACCCACTCCAGTGGGTTTCAGCATGCTATCAGTGAAATGCTTATGGATTAAAGATTTAGAACTATATTTTTAACGACTAAATGAAGCTCTGATATTTTTCATTTCAGTCCCATTAGTTAAAAGACATAATTTTAAGAATTTAAACAAAGATAAATATCCTGGTATACAAAGAAATTAATTATTCAGATTGAAGAATTTAAAATGCTCATTTCCCTTATTATTTAGTATATACCTCTTTGTTGCACATTAAGGGAAGCAAAACTGCACTGATTTCTAAGAATATACAAGATACTTTCTTAGCTCACCATCTATCTTCACCTATTTTAGCCTTGTAAATACTAAATAATACTTTCTTTTCATTTTTCAACAGGGTTGTGTATGGGGTGTTGCTTACAGACTGCCAGTAGGAAAGGAAGAAGAAGTAAAAGCATACCTTGATTTCAGAGAGAAAGGAGGCTACAGGACCACAAAAGTCATTTTTTATCCAAAAGATTCCACAACAGAACCATTCAATGTGTTGCTATATATTGGAACATGTGATAATCCTAATTATCTTGGTCCTGCACCTCTGGAAGACATCGCTGAACAAATTTTTAATGCAGCTGGTCCAAGTGGAAAAAACACAGAATATCTTTTTGAACTTGCAAATTCTGTGAGAAGCCTTGTGCCAGAAGATGCAGATGAGCATCTTTTCTCTTTAGAAAAATTAGTAAAGGAACGTTTAGAAGGAAAGCAGAACTTCAACTGCATAAAAAGACCTAACTGATTTTTCCAAACAAGCAGAACTTCTAATCTTCAGAGAATGGCTTCACTGCACAATGACAATATGATTTGTAAATGTGTTTACTTGAAAATC
Source organism: Neotragus moschatus (assembly GCA_006410615.1). NCBI lineage: Eukaryota > Metazoa > Chordata > Mammalia > Artiodactyla > Bovidae > Neotragus > Neotragus moschatus. Next base: position 24,459 of record SJYA01003410.1, read on the forward strand.
TTAGTTGTGTTTAATGTTGTAGTCAAGATAATATCTAAATTCAGTTTAACTGTAATTGGCCTGAAACTCACACATACTCAAAGTATTGGGATATAGTTAAAGAAAAAATTCATTTCAATAATATAAAGAATGATTCTCCAGCTATATGATATTGAATACTTGCTCATAAGAAGTTCTTTAGAAAAATACAATGAAGGACTCAGTTCAGATCTTGTTTTTATCTAAATAAATACAATTCTGTTGTTTCATATTGCAATACTATTTTAAAGTTGTAGAGAATTAGACCAAAAGTCCAGTAATTATAATAAGGCTATGTCTTTAATATATTCCCATATGTTAATTCTGTAATCATGGTTTAAAATAAATAAGCTTGAAATAACATATAATTAGATATATATGGTAATACAGACAAGATTTTGGCCTTGATCGTGAACTTCTTTGTTTCGATTTTAAATGAAACTCCAATTTAAGCCAAAAAGTTAGCATTCTAATATAAAAATTTCCTTGGGATTATAATGTACTATATCTCTCCTTTTTTGAATAAATGTATTTTACTACACGGTAAAAACCCTTTCAGCTAGAAAAGCACAAATTATACAAATTACGTCTAACAATTTATCATTCAACTTGTATTAATCTTATACTGAAACTTAAAAAAGATAGGCTTTTTGATATTACAAATTAACAGAAACATATATAATGAAAGTTTGCTGTTTGAAATGGCATTTAGAATTGTAATATTTTAAAGTAAGAAGTGGGATTACCTGATCATTTGCTACAGTTTTTTTTTTCCTTCTTACATCTTGTCACTTAACAAAGGTAGCCACTAAATAGTGTGATGATGCTACCCACCTAGGAACCATGTATAATTAACGCATGCAAAAGTAACCTTGATTCAGACTAATCAGATCAGTTCTTATTAGAAGTGATTTCCTTCTCAACAAGACATGCAGTCTCTTTAAAATCTTTCAACATGAAAAGAATTTCAGTACCACATTAGATTTAATGTGAAACTAATAATTAGTACTGAAGTTGTTCATGTAAAATAAAGATGTACTTTTCATGTTTTTTTTTAATTTGTTATAAACACCTTACTTGGTAATTTAGTCAGCTATATAAAATTTAAAATATTTTCCAACATTTTCAGTATTAGCTTTCTAGAAGGCATTTCTCTTGTCCTATACAACAAGAAAAGCACTAACATTCATTAATGAATATTTCATAAGGATGTACTAGGCACTTTACATATAGGAGCATCCTCTCAGCTTGTTTTCATAGTAACTTGTATACAAGTACACATCCAGTAAGTAGCAGAAGTCTGTGTCTCTGTTAAAGCGCAAGAATCTACAATATATTTAAAAATCCACATCTTTACTAACCTACATCTTTTGTGTGTGTGTAATGAAATAATATGTGGCTTGTTAGAGATATTAATTTTGATAGATGTATACAGATTCCCACAAATAAAATTAGCCTGTCCAAGAGTCACATGCCATAGCTCAGAATCACATAGATGTATTCAGAGATTCACCCTTTCATTTTACAAATAAACCTAAGTCCAAAGAAGTTTATAACTCCCAAAGTGATTCTTCTACCTTTTAATACATGTTACATATCAAGGGAGAGGGATTACTTTGTGATCCGGCCACATTTGTATCTTTCTAGACTTTCAGTTATTAATAGAAGTTAACTAGAAAATACACATGTGGTATACCATCCACATTTATAGGGAAGCTGTGATCCAAAGAGCCCAGAAACAGGAACATTCATTTCCACTGTGATGGGGAGAAACATAACTAAAATGGATAAGATAAACAATACTAAATGGCAGCTACGGTCTGGAGCCCACAAGCGACTAAGAATCTATCATAAAGGTAATAAGCTATCTAGAGCAAAAGTCTGGAGAAGGCAATGGCATCCCACTCCAGTACTCTTGCCTGGAAAATCCCATGGATGGAAGAGCCTGGTAGGCTGTGGTCCATGGGGTCGCTGAGGGTTGGACACAACTGATCGACTTCACTTTCCCATTTCACTTTCATGCATTGGAGAAGGAAATGGCAACCCACTCCAGTGTTCTTGCCTGGAGAATCCCAGAGACAGGGGAGCTGGTGGGCTGCCGTCTATGGGGTAGCACAGAGTCGGACACAACTGAAGTGATTAGCAGTAGTAGCAGAGCAAAAGTTATTTTTGTCAGCAAAAGTGCAAGTCTCTTTTATAGTCCTGGGACCTCAGTTCCCAAGCAGTCTCTCTCATTCTGCCCTCATCACACATAACTCAGACTCAGTCCTCAGAGAACAAATCTTAAGTGCTAAATTTTAGGAATTCAAAAAAAGTATGAGTATAAACCTTACATTGAGAAAATAAAATTTTAATAAAAACCTGTATAAAGGAGAGGATATTAAAGTAGATCTTTCTCCTCCTGCTCCAGGCCACTGTATCTCCTTTCCCCATTCCCAAATAAATAACACAGTTACTCTTCAATCTACTAAGAACTGTAAGCACAGTCTAGATACCATCTCCATACAAAAAAGTTATTATCATTTAGGGAAATAAAGTTTGCTCTGATGTCAGCCTTGAATATTTGAAAGCATGAACGTGATCTATTCCTTCAAGACTGATTTTAAAACACTGAATAGTCAAAATTTTATTCTATCATATTAATTTCTCTTTTCCATAAAAACAAATCTTTTTTAAATCGTAACTGTAGTTGTGAATATCAATATAAGCATCTTACTCCTATAATTTATATCCCTGATTCTTTCAAAGTCAGTTATATGATAAATGTGCTTAAAATTCCCTCTCATCACATCACATAAAAATTTACATCTCAAATAGGATATTCCAATTATTTTTTTCAACAAAAATACTGTAACTACATTTTCTGTGAATTTTTTCAGCTTTTAACAATCTGTGTTTTTTAATTTATTGTTTATTTGGCTGCAATGGATGTTAGTTGCAGCATGCAGATCTCTAATTACAGCATGTAGGACCTAGTCCCTGACCAGGGATTGAAACCAGCCCCTCCTATACTGAGACCACAAACTCTTAGCCACTGGACCACCAGCGAACTCCCTAACAATCTATTTTTATGAATTTCTAAGGCTTTAAAATAAAATCACACTAAGCACAAGATTTTTTCTATTTCCTTATTGGAAATGTCCCTCCAATCTAACTTTATTCTGCTATTCTCCACCCACTCCATGTAGTCTCAGGTCTCCAATGATTTTCTGATTCCACCCAAAGATCTGAGTCTTCATCTTTCTTTGCAACTCTGGTGCCTCAGACACTAATGATTTCACTCGATCAGTGTGTGTATCTGATAAACAGTAGTCAAAGATATAAATAGAAATACAAGGAAGTGTAGCAAAGCAAAAAAGCTCAACACTTGCACTGCATTTCTACTTACATCTTTCACTACTGTTTATCAGATATGCAAACTGATAAGTCCTAGGCTTTGATTACCATCCTTAGTAAACTTCCGATCACTAGTCTACTTCCTCAAACTCTTTACAACTCACACGTCTATGTAAGGTACTTCCAGCTGAGCTATACAAATGTCTCAAATTTAGTGTATGGAAAACAATTCATCTCCTTTCCCAAATAGAAAAAATTTGTTCCACATTACCTCCGTGCACATAGTACACATTAAATGTTGAACAATGGACAGAAAACACAACAAACAAGTTTAAAACATCACCAATTATTGGCTTTTGTAGAAAATGAATATTTTCACAATTTTTTTTTTGTTCAGTTCAATTCAGTTCAGTCACTCAGTTGTGTCCAACTCTCCGCAACTCCACGGACTGCAGCATGCCAGACTTCCTATCCAACATCTACTCCCAGAGCTTGCTCAAACTCATGTCTATCCAGCCGGTGATGCCATCCAACTATCTCATCCTCTTTCATCCCCTTCTCCCACCTTCAATCTTTCCCAGCATCAGGGTCTTTTCAAATGAGTCAGTTGTTCGCATCAGGTGGCCAAGTATTGGAGTTTCAGCTTCAGCATCAGTCCTCCAATGAATATTCAGGACTGATTTCCTTTAGGATAGACTTGTTCGATCACCTTGCTGTCCAAGGGACTCTCAAGAGTCTTCTCCAACACCACAGTTCAAAAGCATCAACTTTTTGGTGTTCAGCTTTCTTTATGGTCCAACTCTCACATCCATACATGACTACTAGAAAAACTACAGCTTCGACTATACAGACCTTTGCTGGCAAAGTAATGTCTCTGCTTTTTAATATGCTGTCTAGGTTGGCCATAGCTTTTCTTCCAAGGAGTAAGTGTCTTTTAATTTCATGGCTACAGTCACCATCTGCAATGATTTTGGAGCCCAAAAAGATAAAGTCTGTCACTGTTCCCATTGTTTCCCCATCTATTTGCCATGGGGTAGTGGGACTAGATGCCATGATCTTAGTTTTCTGCAAGTTGAGTTTTAAGCCAACTTTCACTCTCCTCTTTCACTTTCATCAAGGGGCTCTTTAATTCTTCTTCACTTTCTGCCATAAGGGTGGTGTCATTTGCATATCTGAGGTTATTGATATTTCTCCTGACAATCTTGATTCCAGCTTGTCCTTCATCCAGCCCAGCATTTCTCATGATGTATTCAGTATATAAGACAAATAAGCAGGGTGACAATATACAGCCTTGACATACTCCTTTCCTAATTTGGAACCAGTTTGTTGTTTCATGTCCAGTTCTAACTGTTGCTTCCTGACCTGCATACAGATCTCTCAAGAGGCAGGTAAGGTAGCCTGGTATTCCCATCTCTTTCAGAATTTTCTACAGTTTGTTGTGATCCACATAGTCAAAGGCTTTGGTAATAAAGCAGAAATAGATGTTTTTCTGGAACTCTCTTGCTTTTTCAATGATCCAATGAATATGGCAATTTGATCTCTGGTTCCTCTCCTCTTTCTAAACCCAGCTTGAACATGTGGAAGTTCACAGTTTACCTACTGTTAAAGCCTGGCTTGGAGGATTTTGAATATTACACTGCCAGCACGTAAGATGAGTGCAATTGAGCAGTAGTTTGAACATTCTTTGGCATTGACTTTCTTTGGGATTGGAATGATAATTGACCTTTTCCAGTCCTGTGGCCACTGCTGAGTTTTCCAAATTTGCTGGCATATTGAGTGCCACACTTTCACTGTTGTAGTTGTGTGCCTTGTTTCTATTAAATTTTAGCATTATTAAAACTTATATATAGTATTTCTTAATAAGAACTAAAAGCAAAGTTAGCAAGGAAGCCCTGAAGTTATCTGTGATGTGACTTGAAGGTTTCGTGTTGGTTAAAAACTATCATTCAAGCATGAGCTGTAAGATTTCTTAACTAAAATAAGAACCTTATAATACAGCAAGAGCAAGAGTTTCTTACATCTTCTTTCTTCTAATCTTATGTCTTCTTTCCTTCGCATTCTGTACTCTGCACTCACAATTATTTTTCTAAAATATGGAATCTAGTCAGTAATGAAAATGCCTCCCAGAGCATACAAAGTAAAGCTCAAATTCTTTAATCTGGTACTCAACTACTTACAATCTAGTGTCAACATATTTGTCACATTTGACTTCCTACTAATGCACACTCTCCATGCTCCAGTCACACCACCCTCCTCAATCATTAAGACCCAGCAAAAAAGAGGGACTAATGATATGTGGCAAACAATAACTTACGTACCAACACTACCTGGATAAATAATATAGCTCAGGACTTCCCTGGTAGTACCATGGTTAAGAATTCCCCTGCCAATTCAGGGGACACAGGTGAGTTCCTTGGTCCTGGAAGATCCCACATGCCATGGGCAACTCAGCTGGTGTGCCACAACTATTGATCCTTCAAGCTGCAACGGCTGAGCCCAAGAACCACAACTACCGAAGTCTGTGCACCTAGAGTCCGTGCTCCACAATAAGAGAAGCCACCTCAATGAGAAGTCCTCGCACTGAAACAAAAAGTAGTCCCCAGATGTTGGCCTCAACTAGGAAAAAACCCTTGCCGAGCAACAAAGACTCAGCACAGCCAAAAATAAAAAGAGAAAAAGATAGCTCCCAGCTATCAAGAAGCACATTTGCTGGAGAGATGCACAAGCAAGCAAATCAATGTTACTCACCATAAAGACTAGGACATAAAATATAAGCAAAATAGAGACAGACAAACTGTTAACTCAAACTAACAAGATCAGAGAGAGAAAAAAAAGATCAGAGAAAGCTTCACAGAAAAAAAAAAAAAAGCTGTTCATGTATCAAAGAATAGTAGCTAACACTTAATGGAGCACTTACTGCAAATGCCAAAATCTACTCTAAGTACTTTACACATGTTAATCCCTGCCGGGAGCCAGCACAAAAGATCCTACCCATGACAAGGTCATGCAGAGAGACCTGATGGGCAAGGCGAGTCAGGTCTCAAGGAGTCCTCTGCCTGAGCATCTACCCCCAAAAACCAGTCTGCCTGCCTTATTGTTCTGTGCTTTCCACTCTTCTGACATAACAGGGGGCCATCCCTAACCACTTTCCTCTAAAAAGAATTAACTTAGGGATCCAGTTAACAGTCTCCTGCATATAAAAAGAATGTCTCGGTTTAAACTCCTTTGATGGCTTTCTAACTTACCTGACCCGGATCTGCCCGGACTTCTACAACTTGTGAATTGCTTACAGCCTCCCAACCTCAAGAGGCACAAAGCTTATAGCATCTTAAAGATACAGAGCCTTTTCTAAAGAGCTAAAAATTATATTGGTGACGGGTTTCACTGTTGAGNATGGCAAAATGAGTACAGTACTGTAAAGCAAAACAAACTAAAAAATAAAAATTAAAAAAAAAAAAAAAAAAAAGAGTGTCTTGGCTTAAGCCCCTCTGATAGCTTTCTAACTTACCTGACTGGTCTGTCCGGACTTTTACAGCTTGTGAATTGTTTACAGCCTCCCAACCACGAGAGGCACAAAGCTTAAAGTATCTTAAAGATACAGAGACTTTTTTAAAGAGCTAACAATTATATTGGTGACGAGTTTCACTGTTGACTCAATGACTGCTGCCAGGCCTCCATATTCTTTATCTTTTAGGCACCTGGAGAATATTAATCAATGCAGTCGGGATGCAGAAATAGGAATATAGTAGTTTTGGTGTTAGCAACACTAGACTTTTGCGTTAATTACTTTTCTCTTTGTTATAAATCACTGTACTTCTTTCATTGTTATAAATTGTTGTATCTTTGCTATGTAAGAATGTAACTTTATTTAGTGCTTTCTGAGAGTGGCACCAGACTTTGGGAAGAACAACACTTTTAAGACAAATAAGTCTTCTGGTTGACAAACCCTTATCAGAAAAGGGCCATAAAATGTTAATTGGTCTTCTGGCCAGAAGATGATGTAAATCACCTAAGACTTGTGTATACAGCTAGGTATGCAGAGCGAAAGCCTGGTCTCGATAAGAGTCAGGGCTGCTGATACTGTGTAATTTTGTATTATCCATTGATCTCTATGTACAACCAAAAGTATAAAAGCGTTCCTAAACAATAAAGGAGGGGCCAGTCACTGGAAAGACTGGTTTCCCCCGTGTCAAATCTCTCTCTCTCTCTTTCTCCCTCTCCCTTCCTCTCCTTTTCAGGCTGAATTCCCATCTGGAGCGCAGAGGCTCGCCAAGTCTACTTACTTGCCCTGGCTTCTAAGACCCACGCAAGAGGGAGACCAAGGTGGGGCACCCTCTGCTATTCAAACGGGCACTGGTGGCCTAACGTAGATGGTGCAAACCTCTTGTCCTGAGGTTTTATTAGTTTTCCTCATAAACCAAGTTAGTCAGCCTCTTTTCTCCACTAAATTTTCCTACTATACTATTCTTTCCTAATCTCTCTTTATATTTCTAAGTAAGTAAGTTTTTCCTTGCCATGCCATCCCCCCTTTGAATTACCCTGGATCCACTGGGGCTGGACCCTGGCACCCTCACCCAGCATCCCCACCATGGTCTCTCAAGCTCCCAAGAATGCTATTTTACTGGTGAGGACATCGCCTTTCTTGTGTTTGGGGAAAAGTCTTCCCCAGGCTGGAATCCCAGTCATTAAGATAAATGTCCAGATGGTCCAGTTTTCAGTCCTTAAGGATCTTCTGACAGGTTTCCTTCACCAGCTTCTTTCAAAGGAGATGGACCATAACTTGTTCATGATGAAGAGGTCCCTGTGCTTCACAACCTTCTCTCAGATGGCTTCCGCCATCTTATTCTTCTTCTGATGAGACACAGGCACAGTCAACGTGGTGGTTCCCTATACCAATGGCCTCCTTCACAGGTTACTTGACTTTGCCACGGGAAACTTTCATGTGTCCAGGCCCACGGTGGATGCTGGAGCTTCGGTATTGAGCATCAGAAGGCGGCCATGCTCAGTGCAGACACAGTTCTGAGCAAGGAGATAGGGACCCTGGGCCCTGGTAAAGAGGACTGGCCCTCACGCGGGACTCTATTCAGCGTGTTCACATCTGTATTCCTAGCACTTAACACAGAACTCGACAGGTCACAGATGCTCCATAAGTACAGGTGAATGAATGAGGCCTTTCAAGAGCAATTCCTTTATCCTCTTACTGCCCCTTACTGCTTCAGTGACTGCTCCTTCACACCATAGGATCTAGACTGTAAGTGGTAGAGGGCAGTGCTAGCCGATTGCCAGTCCAGGAAGTGTGAGTTACTGGTCTAAGCTGAGACACAAAGCTTATACCAAAATGTACATTTGATATGCCACTCAGCACAGTGTTTATCAGGATGACTCTTTTTTTTTTTTTTTGTAGTAAGGTTTTATTCATGAAAGAAATTGTGCTCCATTCTAGCACAGGCTTATCTCATAAAGCAGTGTGTGCACTGGTGCCTGTGCTCAGGATGCACTGTGACCAGCACAGTCACAGGGGGCTACACAACTAATAACATATATTTTCTGACTTCAGAAAACTCATAGGTAGGAGAAATACACAGTTTAAGACACAATTACCAAATTCTGTGTCAAGTTGTATAATAAACTGTTGTGGGAGAAAACACGGAATTGTGGGAGTAATAAGGAATTGTCGGAAAGAATGGAAAATTGTGAGAGCTATGGGAGAAAACAGAATTTTAAAAGAGGATGGAGAACCAACACAGAGAAACAGAAGTGTGAGAGTAAATGGAGAATATTAAGAGGAAACAGAATTGTGAGAGAAAAATGGAGAACTGTGGGGGAGAATGGGAGAATCCCAAGAGAACAGGGAGGATTTTAGGATAGAGGATTATAGACAAGATATGGAACTATGGAAGTGAATGGAGACTGAAGGAGCTGTATGGAACTGTGGAAAAAACAGGGACTTGTGAGAGTTGGGAATTGTGAGAAAGAGTGAAGAACTGCTAGATAATAGATAACTGGGAAAGAGAATAGAGAACTGCCTGACGGGAAAAAATGGGAGAGAAAACATGGAATTGTGGGAGAGAATGAGAAATTTTGGGAGAAACAGTGACTTGTGGAGACAATGAGGATTTGAGGGCACGAGTAAGGGATTGTGGCAGCTAGATGGCACTGTGGGAGAAACTTATGTGGAGAGGTTGCATGGAGTTGTGGGAGCAAGTGGGGGACTGTGGGGGCCGTGGGGAATAGTGGAGGGTACACAGCATTATGGGAGTGATGGGGATTATGGGGGCCACTGGGGACTGTAGGGGAACAGTGATGAGTGAGAGAGAGGGCTTTGTGGAATTGAGGAAACACAGGGAATTGTAGGGGCTGCCTGGAATTGGGCCAGAGAATGAGGAATTACGGGAGAAGTAGTGATGGGGGAGTGAGTAGGAAATGGGGGAAAAGAGAATTATAAAAGAGCAAAAAGACTCATGGAGAGATCGAGAATTGTAGGAAATATAGGAAATCGGGGGAAGGAATGGAGAATTCTGGAAGAGAATGAAGAATTGAGAGAGACAAGGAATTGTGGAAGCTGGAGAAATACAAAAGGAGCACTGATAACGATGAAGACCTATAGATTTGGAAAGGCAACTCACTTTACGAGGACCGACCCTAAATTGACCAACCCTAAACTGAGCTAGCAACCCAGAAAGAGTGGCTGATTGACCTCTGCTATCCCTTCATGTCTGACAGCGGCAGTTCCTATCACAGTGTCATGGGCTGGCAACCTCCTAGGCACTGCCTCATGTGTTCCAAGGTCTGGTATTATTATTCCAGACCGTGTCACTGCTCCTCTCCTCACGGGGCTGGCTCGGCCTCCATTCAGAAAGTTGAACGCAGCGGTTTAGTGCACTTGGCCACATTTGAAACTCTACCCTGAGGAGCCCTGAAATGTGTGCCCCATGTCCATTTTTCATGTCCCTTTGAGTTGTCAGTCCATAAAGAAAAGGAACATAGGCCTTTGCTCAGTGAAATTTTCCCTCTTTTATACTTTATTTTCCATTGAAACTAGGAAATCTGCTCATTCATCAGGAAATGGCCCATTTTTCATTCTTATGAGTAAATGTAGTGAGAATGCTAGTTTCAACTTGGAAGTGTTATAAATATAAATCATTGGCTTTGGAATGGAAAAAGAATCTTTGCTGACCTCTGGCCAAGAGCTGAGGGCTTTGTATTGCTTCATTTATATATCGATGATTTTGTGTTTATAATTATAACCAGGGAGATCTCCTGGATGTAATTCAGGACTCTTTCACTTCTTGGTCAATAATACTTTCCATATGTTAGTTTCGAAATGCTGTACCTCTCTGTCAGCAGCCTTTCCCCCTCTCAAATGCCAACAGCCTTTAAAGACATAGGGATATTTCACCTTTTCAGTGGGAAGAACATTGTCATGTTGCAGATAGTTACCTTCTCTCTGAGGTACTTTCATGCCTGTACATACATGCGTGTGTGCTGTTGACTGCTTCAGTTATGTCCAACTCTTGGTGACCCCCTGGACTGTAGCCCACCAGCCTCCTCTGTCCATGGAGATTCTCCATGCAAGAATACTGGAGTGGGTTGTCATTTCTTCCTCTAGGGGATCTACCCAACTCAGGGATCAAACCCACGACTCATTCATCTCCTGCCTTGCAGGCAGATTTGTTACACACTCAGCCACCTGGGAAGCCCCTATACATACATATGGACTCTTTAAAGACTCTTTAAGCCAAAAGTCAGCCTCCACTTTGCCCATGTCCTCTCGTCACTCAATATCCCTTCCTGGAGATAGTATTACCATTTCCTAGGTACAAATGACTCATCTTCAGAATGAACACATTCTTGAACTCAAACTGTTTTCCACTAATATTATTCAATATTCGATGTAGCAAAATTCCACTCCAACAACATAATTTGCAATGAACTGAAACGATATGACCTGAATGCGTGTAGCCCCACAGTGACTGTAAATGGGGTTAAGTAGTAAACCAGTCAGTGAATACACTGGAATCAGACACCTGAATTATCACCTAGTCAGTGACTTCTGGGCCAGGGGAAGCTTCGGGTGTCATTTTCAATCTGTAATTTGCTCTCATGTGCACCGAAAATTCCTATCATTTTAACCCACTTCAACAGCTTCAGTCCAAATTAGAAAGGCAAAGCCCAGAATGTCCTGAGACAAACAAAAGACCTGCTAAGTCACTGGGGAGTGGCAGCCAGTGTTTTCCAGGCTGTATCAAAGTTGAGACGTAATGTGTTGGAATTTCTCAAATCTGTGCCATAACAGTTAGGGACGGCAGAATCTAAATCTTAAAAACACAACCAATAAAGGATGTACACTCTCTGAAAAGAAATCACAGACTAAGACTTGTTATCAGTTGTGTCTGATTCTTTGTGACCCTGTGGACTGAAGCCCACCAGGCTCCTCTGTCCATGGGGATTTTCCAGGCAAGAATACTGGAGTGGGTTGCCATGCCCTTCTCCAGGGGATCTTCCCGACCCGGGGATCAAAGCCAGGTTTCCTGCATGGCAGGCGGATTGTTTACCGTCTGGGCCACCAGGGGCCCTTATAATTGAAACAGAGTATTTAAATAAAAGAAACCATACGGGTGAGGCTGGCACAAAACACCCCCCCAGCATGGGGACATGAGGTCCAAGGACCACAAACAGAACCAGGAACCTGGGTGGGGCTCTGTGTTAGTGTAGGGCCTCTGTGGAAGCATTCACGATGGGCTTAAACATCTGAGGATTTCATGAGGGCAAACGCCTGTGGGAGAAATTGAGAAGGACGCTGGGGAAGGCTGGAGCCACTTCAGTCCTTGATGGGGGATGAAGGGGAGCAGGAGGGCAGGCTGGTGGAAGCACCCTAGACTCCCGTGCAGACTAAGAAAGGGTCACTCAAGCTGCTCGGGTGTCTTGGAGCCCAAGTCCACCACACAGAGGAAAGTGTGTCTCCGTTAACAGGCTGCCTCAGGGTCCTGTCACACTTGGCCACTGGCGGAGAGCCCTGCCCAGGAGGCATGGCCTCAACACAGATGCTGAGATGGTGTTCAGAGCACAGCCGCTGGGGCCTTAGTTAACTAGGCTCTTGCAGGTAGAGGTCAGCAAGGCCCGTGCTTATGATATTCTCAGGCCCTTCTGTGTCAGAATCAACATTCCCATCTAAAGCTGACTTGGGAGTTGATGTCACAACTAGTCCATCTCCCGCAGGTTGGACCCCTGGGTGGAGAGGATTCTCTGGAGGAGGGCATGGCAACCCACTCCAGTATTCCTTCCTGGGAAATCCCATGGACAGAGGAGCCTGGAGGGCTATGGTCCATGGAGTCACAAGAGTTGGACACAACTGAAGCAACTGAGCACGCATATGCACTAGTCCGTCTCCAGCCTTGTTCTGATCAATCTCTATCTGCTCAAGCCCACTACAATCAGCCATCTGCACCCACAGGGTCCAAATCCATGGATTCAACCAACAATGGGTCAAAAATACTCAGACAAAAAATTCCTGAAAGTTCCAAGAAGCAAAACTTGAATTTGCCACAGTCCGGCAACTATTTCCACAGCATTTTCCATTGTGTTAGTGTTATAAGTAATTTAGAGATGATTTAGGAGAAGGCAATGGCAGCCCACTCCAGTACTCTTGCCTGGAAAATCCCATGGATGGAGGAGCCTGGTAGGCTGCAGTCCATGGGGTCACTAAGAGTCGGACACAACTGAGCGACTTCAATTTCACTTTTCACTTTCATGCACTGGAGAAGGAAATGGCACCCCACTCCAGTGTTCTTGCCTGGAGAATCCCAAGGATGGGGGAGCCTGGTAGGCTGCCGTCTATGGGGTCGCCCAGAGTCGGACACGACTGAAGCGACTTAGCAGCAGCAGCAGAGATGACTTAACCTTTATGGAAGGATTGAGTAGGTTATATGCAAATGCTATTGAACCATAATCAGTACCAAAGCTGCAAAGAACAAAGAGCTTTACTTCTTGTTTAGTTCCTAAGTCATGTCTGACTCTTTATGACTCCCTGGACTGCAGCATGCTAGACACCTCAGCCCATGGGATTGCTCAGGCAAGAATATTGGAGTGCGTTGCCATTTTCTTCTCCAAGAGAAGACTTGGGTGTAAGAAATTTCAATTCAGGAGACACAGATTCAGATAAAACAAAGACTGACTTGGGGAAGAGAAAGGCAAAAGTCATGAGGTTATTAAAGTTGTCCTGCAAGAATTATGATTGGTTCTGATACAAAAAGATGTATTTGTCCTTAAGGGCTAGGCTGTCACAGGTTATTTAGGATTAGGATCCCATAAGTATCCGAAATTTCTGGAACATTGTGCAGATGTTCTGGATGATTGTGTTAAGACAAAATGTGGTCAAAAGTTCAGATTCCATCTGGGCTGAGACGTAAAACCACCTCCTCAGTGGCCTCCTGGCCCCATTTTAGACAGCTCTCAGCAATACTGGGCTTCCCAGTTGACACAGTGGTAAAGAATCCACCCCCCAATGCAGGAGATGGCAGGAGAGACAGGTTTGAACCGTGGGTCGGGAAGATCCCCAGGAGAAGGAAATGGCAACCCACTCTAGTATTTTTCCCTGGGAAGTCTCATGGACAGAGGAGCCTGGCGGTCTCCAGTCCATGGGGTTGCAAAGAGTTGACCACGACTGAGCACACACACACACACATGCGTGTGCGCGCGCACACACACACACACACACACACAGGAATCCTGACTCCACTTTGATTTTCCTTTCATAGTACTGCCCTATTTTATATAAGGGACTTGGGGATCCATGGATCTTGGTATCCGAAGGGTTGGGGGTGGGATGTCCCAGAACCATTTCCCTGCAGATACTGAGGGAAAACTGTACTTACAAAGCTGTACAGAGTTCATGTCCTGAGAGTAGGTTTATTTATTCAGCTATTATGATATCTTTAGTAAAAAAACTTTTAAAGTGTTGTTAAGACAACTGGGCTGGTGAGCTTTCACTGGTGACTGATATCAAGTTTCTGGTGCTCAGAAGAGGTAGATCCAGTGAACAAACGTTCTATGCAACCTGGGTCCTGGCGAGAGCAGCATCTTTAGGAGTGCAAATGCTGCCTATGCACCTGTCAGCTGGAACACTGACGCACTGATGAGGGCATGGCAAGACTTCTGGCTGAGGTCAAAAATGAGGATTTCAAAAAGATTAGTCCCCAGTGGGGAGAGAAAATCCTCCAACTCTGCCAAACTGTCTTCAGTCAGCTTCGCAAGGGCTCCATGTGACAACCACAAGGCTTCAGCAAATCCCTTCCAACAGAGGACCAGGAATGCTCTATTCACATATACTTGGGCTACAGTTTGTCTCCTCTTTCATGATTTGTTCTTGTGTGTGAAGTGGAGATAAGAAAAGCAAACTCGGCATATTCACGGGGAATAGAATGCCTATCTATCCAATCAAACACAGAGAGAGGGGGTGGATTCTGTACCCAGCAGTGTGCCACCTTCACCCACACAGCACCCCTCCCATGTGTAGCAGGGAAATTCAGAGCCGAGCCCTTAAAACATTGGAAAGTTTCTAACCTCAGTGCTTTCATCAAAGTTCTAAGAAACACTGGCCACAGATACATGCACCCTGGTATTCACTGCAGCACTGTTTACAATAGCCAGGACATGGAAACAACCTAAACGTCCACTGACAAGTGAACGGATAAAGAAGACGAGGTGGATACACACACACACACACACACACACACACACACACAATGAAATATTCCTCAGTCATAACAAAGAATGAAAGAATGCCATTTGTAGCAACATGGGTGCACCTAGATATTGTCATACTGAGTGAATTAAGTCAGATAGAGAAGGAGTAATATCACATGATATCCCATATAGGTGGAATCTAAAAAGAAATTATACAAATGAAGTTATTTACAAAATAGGAACAGACTCACAGACTTAGAGATGAACTTATGGTAACCAGGGGGAAGAGTGAGGAAACGGGGTAGTTTGGGAGTTGGGGATGGACACATACACACTGCTGTATTTAAAATGGATAACCAGGAAGGACCTACTGTGGAGCACAGGGAACTCTGCTCAATGTCATGTGGCAGCCTGGGTGGGACAGGATTTTGGAGGAGAGTGAACACATGTATATATACATGGCTGAGTGCCTTCACTGTTCACCTGAAATGACCACACGGTTAATCTGCTATACTTCAGTATAAAATAAAAAGTTTTTAAAAAAGAAAAGAAACATTGCCCAAGAAAGAAGTTGCTGGAATTTTTGGTCTTCTCTTATTTAAAGTTTATTTTTAAATTTTGTATTTGTTTAAACTTCTATTTTTTTGTGTGTGTGTGCCACACCAAGTGGTATGTAGAACTTCCCTAATCAGGAATCAAACCTGTGCCCACTGCAGTGGAAGCAAAGAGTCTTGACCACTGGACTACCAGGGAAGTTCATGCTGCTGCTGCTGCCGCTAAGTCACTTCACACTCTGTCCGTGTCCGACTCTGCGCGACCCCAAAGATGGCAGCCCACCAGCGCCCCCCCCACCCCCCGTCCCTGGGATTCTCCAGGCAAGAACACGAGTGGGTTGCCATGTCCTTCTCCAATGCATGAAAGTGAAAAGTGAAAGTGAAGTTGCATAGTCGTGTCCGACTCTTAGCTACCCCATGGACTGCAGCCTACCAGGCTCCTCTGTCCATGAGATTTTCCAGGCAAGAGTACTGGAGTGGGGTGCCATTGGGAAGTCCATAAACTTCTAATTTGGGGATAGGTAAAATTCACAAGTACCAAGTACATATGCCATGAAAAACACACCCTGTTTCTTCTCTCTGCAACAAGGCCATTGATCTCTACTGGAGCCCTGTGTGCATGGAAAATGGTAGAAAGTTAAGAAATATCCCTATGCTTTTGTGTTCCAGGAAAAGGCTTACAGCAAAGAACCACCTTTCCCCATAGGACTTAGATAAGACTAGTGCATAAAACCCTTGTGATGTACTACAAGTCCAGATACAGGCTCGAAATGCTTTTCTGCCTTAAAAATGATTTGCCGAACTTTTGTCCCCAGTGATCCATCAGAACAAAATGCTTGACAGCCAAACTTTGGTGAAGTTCCTCTCTTTTCCCGAGACCCTGGAATCCCATCAGCTTGAACCAATAGCTAACCCTCCTGAAGATAGGCGAGGCTTCTGGTGTAGGCATTCTTGGAAGACTGTCCCATGTCCTGCCTTACCTGGTCCTTCCCTATGGAGGAAGACCCCTTCCTGTCTAACACTTGAGAGCCGGCAGATCTGTGCTGAGGTGTTCTTCCTGTTATAATCATCTCTTGCACCCCATCACTGCAATCTTTCTGAATAAAGTCTTGAATTATTGGATCTGATTTTCATTTGATACCCATCTCCCAATTCTCCCCTTGGAGGCAATCACTCTTCCCAGTTTCGTACAAATTCTTGCCTAGTCTGTATCAATAAAAATGTCAAAATTTACATAGTTTCTACTTCCTTATTTCCATGTAACAGGGTCATTTACAAATTATTCCCTGTTAGTACACATGAATGACCTTACTGTGTTTGAAGTCTATAGTTTTCTATGGCATTCTATGGGTGCACCATCATTTATTTACAGTTCCCTATTGATGGACATTTAGGTTGTTGTAAAACTCTAATGCAATGACTTATGCATATGTTTGTCATTTTTAAACCTGTGTATACCCACAAGAGAAAGACTGTGTATACTCACAAAAGAAAGACTTGTGTATACCCACAAGAGAAAGATTAATGGTTCCCTGGAGAATGAAGCAGGCAAGGCTTTCTTGACATAGCAGGAGCCATATTTGGCCTAAGCCATTTTGTGATCTAAGCCTGGCCACAATGCTTGCCCTTGAACGGGTCTCAATAATTAATGATTTTAAGGGAAAAAAAGAATGCAGAAACAATGTCTGCTATAGTGCAAGAGAAGTAACAACAGCAAAGATCAGGTGAAGAAATAGACCAGTAAACAGAAAACAAACTTATGATTACCAAAGGGGAAGAGGTGGGGGAAGAAGGGATAAAATAGAAGTTTAGTATTAACATATACACACTACTATATATATTATATATATATATATATGTATTTTGTATACATATATAAAATAGATAACCAACAAGAAACTACTGTATAGCTTGGGGAACTATACTCAATGTTGTGTACTAACTTATCAGTGAGAAGAATGTAAAAAGGAATATATATGAATCACTGTTCCACACACCTGAAACTAACACAACACTGTAAATCAACTACTATTGTTGTTCAGTCACTCAGTTGTCTTTGACTCTTTGCGACCTCATGGACTGCAGGACAACAGGCTTCCCTGTCCTTCACCATCTCCCAGAGCTTGTTCCAACTCATGTCCATTGAGTCGGTGATATCATCCAACCATCTCATCCTCTGTTGCCCCCTTCTCCTCCCGTCCTGAATCCTTCCCAGCATGAGGGTCTTCTCCAATGAGTCAACTCTTTGCATCAGGTGGCCAAAGGATTGGAGCTTCAACTTCAACATCAGTCCTTCCAATGAATATTCAGGGTTAATTTCCTTTACGATTGACTGGTTTGATCTCCTTGTAGTCCAAGGGACTCTCAACTGTACTTCAATTAAAAAATAATTTTTAAAAATCAGTTGTAAAGATCCCCAGTTCTGCTTCAATAGTAAAGAGTACCCTAAAGCACTCAACCACCAGATCAATTGGAATCTAAGGTATGATAATGTTGATCTGTGTGACCCTCATGACTTCAATCAAGCTTGAACTCTGTTGACTGCCCAAAGCCCCTTTATGAATACACATGAATCCTTGGCTGAAAATTGCCCCAGTCTTGCTGTTGGGGAGACACTGCTTTGGGAAAGGTCCCTGGTGTTCTCCTTACTTACTGCAATTAATAAATCCTTCTCACAATCTTTGGTTCGGTTTTGCCTTTTGATACCCACTGAGAGGGGAACCCAGTTTTCAGGCAATAATACCTTCGGGGGAATTCTGGGTCAGGCAAATAGATATTTTTAATTTTGGTAGCTTGTGCTGGATTATTCTGGTAAGCTCAAAGTGTCAATTTACATTCCACTGACCAAAAAAAGAAAAAAAAAAGCAGAATCTCAGGTCTTGGCTCAGATTTACTGAATCAGGGTTTGCATTTTACTAAAACCCCAGGTGATCTGCCTGCTCCTTCAGGCTTGAGAAACTGCCCCCAGAGCAGTGGTTCTCATCCAGCCAGAGACTGGAATCAGGTAATTTAATGTTGGCAGACTAAGAGAGCGTCCCTTTGGCCTGCATGACCTTTGGTAGTGCTGTATGAAAACTTTTCTTTTAACCGCATCTCTGTCTCTTTTATTCACCCCAGTTTTTAGCAACCATCTAAAGATTTCCATTTTGCTGAAATGAGTCCTGTGGTTTTTCCCTTTCTGTTTTCTCTGTTTCACTCCTGTCAGTATTTCTGCACTTAATATCTCAATAACCTTTAACAAATTTCCACCAAGTTTGGAAGAGACCCTTGACTCCCACTGGACCAATTGAATCAGACTACTTGGGGGCAGGCTCTGGCCATCTCAGGTCATTAACTATTTCAGAGAATTGAGCACAACTTCATTCAAATCTTCTTACCCTCCAGCTCAAACTCACTTGTGAGTTCTTTGGGATGGACTGATTTATCTTTATAGTTTTTATTTTATTTTGATACCCTTGTAGATTCGTTCATCTCTTTCGCTCTTTAGATCTGTGCTGTCCAATATGGTAGCTACTAGCTGCACATACAACGATAATTTAAATGAAAATGAAAGAAGAAATTTAGTCCATCAGTTTCGCTAGTGATGTTTCACACACTTAAAGGCAAAAGGTTAAGTTAAAATTAATTAAAATAAAATAAAATTCCATTCTTTAGTCCCACATTTTTAGTGTCTAAGAGCCACATAGTTACTGATTGCTATATTAGACAAAGCTGACCAAATGAGGCCTAATGTGATGGAGTGACAGTGTATCCTATGAAAGGCCTGCATGCTCTGACAAGGTACAGCACAGCTATTTTTTAAACTGGGAGAAAATGGAGACAGCATTTGTGGGTTTTTTTTTAATGTTTCAATAATCATATTGGTAGGCATGTGAGGACTGTTATTCCGAGGTCATTTGATGTATAATATGAGATAAAGCAGACGATTACAGATTACATTTGGGGTGTTCTAATTACATTATGTACTATGTCTTGGTAAACCAGGATGCTTGGTGTGGAAGAAAGGAGTTATAAATGTAATGGAGAAATGGTTAAGTCAAAGTTCTCTACTCATATATCTGAATTGGAAGTATCGTTATGAGCTTATGAGATTTTATGTGTGTGTGTGCACATGTATGGATTACCCCATCCTACTCTCAGGCTTGAGTCATTGAAATGGACTAGAAACAGTGACTGACTCAGTAGCAATGAATATACCCAGTGACCAGACTGGACTAATTAATTATTTCTCATTAAAAAACCCCAAGACTTCCTGAAGAAACTACTGACTCCAAGTCTGGCCCAGGAAATAAACAAGATGAACCTGCCCAATAACTGCCTGACAGAAGGCTCTTGATTGTTAAGGTACCCATGTCAAAGACAGCTATCTCAGTGGATAAAGAAGTTGTGGTACATATATACAACAGAATATTATTCAGCCATAAAAAAGAACAAATTTGAGTCAGTTCTAGTGAGGGGGATGAACCTACAGCCTGTTATACAGAGTGAAGTAAATCAGAAAGAGGAAAACAAACATAATATATTAACCCACATATATGGTATCTAGAAAAATGGTTACTGATAAACCTATATGCAGGGTAAGAATAGAGAGACAGACATAGAGAATGGACTTATGGACATGACGGGGGAAGGAGAGAGTGGGAACAGATGAGAGAGTAGCACTGAAACATATACTAGCGTATGCAAAATCAATAGACAGTGGGAACTTGCTGCATGGCACAGGAGGCTCAAACCTGGTGTTCTGTGACAACCTAGAGGGCTGGGATGGAGACTCAAGAGGGAGGGGACACATGTGTACCTATGGCTGATTCATGTTGATTTGTGGCAGAAACTGGGGTTTCCCAGGTGGCTCAGTGGTAAAGAATCTGCCTCCCAAGCAGGAAACCTGATCCCTCGGTTTGATCCCTGGGTTAGGAAGATCCCCTGGTGAATGGACTGGCTACCCACTCCAGTATTCCTGGAGAATTCCATGGACTGTATAGTCCATAGAGTCACAAAGAGTAGGACACAACTGAGCAACTTTCACTTTTCACTTTCATGGCAGAAACCAACACAACATTGTAAACCAATTATCCTCCAGTCAAAAAAAAAAAAAAAAAGACAGCCATCTCGAATAAACACAGTGCCAGTTGAATGACACAAGTAGATAAACCAAATAGACAAGGAGTCAGGCCACCCCGACCCGTGAAGTTCACCTTTTAGAAAGGCCCTGGGTGGCCTAGACAATTGACCACTTAAGTGACCCTGTTTCTCCCTTCACACTCCCTCACTGTCACTCTTATGCTTTGCATCTGCCACTGAAGAGTGAATCCTTGAAACCCTAGATCCCTACCTTCAGACCCTAATAAAGGGAGAGCCCCAGGTCTGCACCCCCTCCCCTTCCTCTCTCTACCTATGATCTGGTTGTATGGTCCTTGGGCATGTCAGGTACCTTCCCAGATTTGTGAGTAATAAATCACATTCTTCAAAGTTCCCTGAGGCTTGGGGCT
>SJYA01003410.1:53152-69722 GCA_006410615.1 Neotragus moschatus
GTCCATAAGTAGACTACAGTTTACTTTAGTCAGTGTCTTTTCCATATGGTTTTCATCTAGGGCCTTCCAGGATGGAATCACTTGGGGAAACTGGAATAACAGGGTTGTCTTCTCAGCTACATCCAAACTGATGATCCTTTTTAGATTTCCAGGGTTCTCGTGGATGTCTGATTTGTGACTGTCTCTAGTGTCTTCTTGATATTAATGGGGAACCTAGACACAAGTTTTTGCATACACCAAACACACATACATACATATATATATACACATATGCATGTTATATGTTATATAAAGTATATTTTAAGAAAGATAACATTTAAAAGAAGCAATTCTTCTTTATCAATTCTTCTATTCCTTCTTATTATTCCTATTTACTGACATGGTGGTACGTATCTCATATGGCACATGTATTTTCTTTAAAAATAAGAGAATGGTCATTCTATAAATAACTGCTTTGAATCTGGGCACATTTTCTTCTTTGCTGTGGTCAGATCCTTTATAATACACCATAAAATGAGACTCCAATGTCCTCAGCCTGTAAAATATCCAGAAGTATTCAAAGCTGCCTTCAAAATGCTGGAAACCATAACATCTGAGGCCAGTCTCCAGAGGAATGGCCTGAGCCTCACATATGGAGAAGCTGTTAAAACCTCATCACAGAAGTGTTCGGTTCTCCTTCAGTCTGGAAGTCCTGCTTTCAAGTATGTGAAGTGTCCTGGTGGAAACAGCATGCGAGCTGCTCGGGGGCTACTGAGACCCCATGAGCAGGTGGCAAGGCAACAGGGGGTTGGCTGGAAATAAAAGACATGGAAAATAATGAGCTTGTACTTGACGGCGATTGTCAGCTTAGCTGTTTCCAGCTCCCTTCTATTCCGTTCAGAAAGCTGAGCTTAATAGGCAAGGTGGCCCCAGAGCGTTTGGAAAATGACCAGAAAGAGGCTCCAGGGGCATATTTAGAGAAGAGAGCACAGACAACACTTTGCTGCACGCTTAGACGTGTGCTGGAAACAGAAGTCTCTGCAATTTAAAAACAAGAGAATGGCCATTCTATAAAGAACTGCTTTGAATCTGGGCAGACATTCTAGGTCCATACCGTCCAACATGGACACCACCAGCCACCTGTGGCTATGAAACCCTTGAAACATTGCTAGTGCGACATGGGAACCAGATAACTTTATTTCACTTTAATTCACTGAGATTTACATTGCCACATGTGGCTAGTGGCTTTTCGTTTAGACAGTTTCATGAGGATAATGGAGTATGATTTGGCTCACCGACGAGCCAAACGCTCGGCCTGTTCAGTCTGTAATTCTTAGCTACTTTCCATCTCTGAGGCTGTGGTCCCTGAGGGTGTGTATCACTCACAAGGACAGTGTCTGCCTCCAGCTTGTCCACCTCTGTCATTCTTGCTATTGCTTCTTCCTTTGCAAATAAACTTGGTTTCTTCCTCCCAGGCCTGCTTCTTGCACACAATGCCAGAGGACAAGGCTGCCTGCTAGCACTCAACCTCAAGGCTTAATTCAAAAGGCCGTGAATGAGTCCCTCAGGGCGGATCTGCTTAGACAGAGTTCTCCAGGGCACAGGACTGGAGTCATCCACCTTGACTCCACTCGGCTACCTCCTCCAAACAAATGTCAGGTACATTTAAATCACTTCCAGATGAGGAATGTGGGTCAGTGACAAGGGCAAGAGCCTGAACAGATTGCGAGCTTGACAACTGTTACTTCTAATTGCACTTAAGCCAGGCTGTGTGATGGCTGAAAATCAAGATAGGACCCTCAGTTGGGCTTGCTCACTAAGTCACTTTAATGCCTCGCAAGCGGGAACTCTGGTGGTCTNGGGTCAGTGACAAGGGCAAGAGCCTGAACAGATTGCGAGCTTGACAACTGTTACTTCTAATTGCACTTAAGCCAGGCTGTGTGATGGCTGAAAATCAAGATAGGACCCTCAGTTGGGCTTGCTCACTAAGTCACTTTAATGCCTCGCAAGCGGGAACTCTGGTGGTCTTAAGCCCAGTTCAGGAACTTGGTCCAAAACACAAGCTGTGGTGAACCCGCCTGACCACATTTTACAGTGCTAATCTGGATCAGAGCAGGGCCCGCAAAGCCCCACATCTGATGGTAGCAAATGAAAACTCGACCCAAAATGCTTGAAAAACAAGCAAGTGTATCTAGAAACAGAATGACTGAAGAACGGGGATTACTGGTTACTGTATGCCAGGCCCCACGCTGGGAGCTGGAAATACAGATAGAAAGGAAACCAAGCCTCTGCCTTCAAGTTGCTCACTGTCTAGTAAAAGAAATAGCAGAAAAAAAAAATTATAATAGACTGTGGTAAGGACTCTCAAGAAAGAGCAGGTGAAATACTGTGAGAACACATCAAAGAGCCTGGATTCAGCCTGGGGTTTCACCAAGGGGGCTTCCTGGAGGCAGCGGCATGGGAGCAGGGTGCTGCTGCTTAGTCGCTTCAGTNAAGAAATAGCAGAAAAAAAAAATTATAATAGACTGTGGTAAGGACTCTCAAGAAAGAGCAGGTGAAATACTGTGAGAACACATCAAAGAGCCTGGATTCAGCCTGGGGTTTCACCAAGGGGGCTTCCTGGAGGCAGCGGCATGGGAGCAGGGTGCTGCTGCTTAGTCGCTTCAGTCATGTCTGACTCTCTGTGACCTCATGGAACTGCAGCCCACCAGGCTCCTCTGTCCATGGGAGTCTCCAGGCAAGAATACTAGAGCGGATTGCCATTGCCTTTTTCAGGGGATCTTCCTGACCCAGAGATCGAACCCAGGTCTCCCACATTGCATGCAGATTCTTTACCATCTGAGCCACCAGGGAAGCCCTGACACAAAGTAAGAGTTTGCCAAGTGGGCAAGCGCATTCGAGACAGGGGCATCTGCCCAAAGGCAGAGAAGTAAGAAATANCAGGGGATCTTCCTGACCCAGAGATCGAACCCAGGTCTCCCACATTGCATGCAGATTCTTTACCATCTGAGCCACCAGGGAAGCCCTGACACAAAGTAAGAGTTTGCCAAGTGGGCAAGCGCATTCGAGAGAGGGGCATCTGCCCAAAGGCAGAGAAGTAAGAAATATTTGGTGTATCTGGAGTAAGTCGGTGGTATATCCTGATCCTCAGGGTGTAAAGTCAGTTTATTTAACAACTCAGGCAACACAGAACTCCCTAAAGTAGAAAGTCACATGAAATATTTTGCTCCAAATTCCATGCTTCGTAGACGGCCACTGCTAACTATGTGATGTATCCTTACAGACTGTATTTATAGTGGTAACAAACAGCGCTCAGCGCAGAGTTGAATGGATAATAAATAAGGTTAGTTCAATAAACTCNCCCTAAAGTAGAAAGTCACATGAAATATTTTGCTCCAAATTCCATGCTTCGTAGACGGCCACTGCTAACTATGTGATGTATCCTTACAGACTGTATTTATAGTGGTAACAAACAGCGCTCAGCGCAGAGTTGAATGGATAATAAATAAGGTTAGTTCAATAAACTCTGTGCCCGCATGAACACAAATGTATGGAATGGCCACAAAGTCCAGATGCAGGCTCCCCCTTTCTCCCACAGACATGTATTTCTGCACGTGCTCCTGAACATCTTCCTCTCTGAAACCTGGAAAACTCCAGTGGGAGCCTTTTCAGCTGATTTGAAACCGTCTCAAACATAGAGCTTTGAGGCCCCTGGTTGTTTTTGCTGGGACGTTGATTTTAGAAACTCCCACTCAAGAATCTCATCCTGTTGAAGGCTAGACACTTTTGAATCCTGGAGGGACTTCCCCTAGGAGGGCTGCCTTAGAAGCCCTAAGCCACCATTTTAAACCTATGCAGTCACTTGGCCGACAAAGGTCTGTACTGTTAAAGCTATGGTTTTTCCAATGGTCATGTATGGATGTGACAGTTGGACTGTGAAGATAGCTGAGTGCCGAAGAATTGATGCTTTTGAACTGTGGCGTTGGAGAAGACCCTTGAGAGTCCCTTGGACTGCAAGGAGGTCCAACCAGTGCATCCTAAAGGAGATCAGTCCTGGGTGTTCATTGGAAGGACTGATGTGGAAGCTGAAACTCCAATACTTTGGCCACCTGATGCGAAGAGCTGACTCATTGGAAAAGACCCTGATGATGAGAAAGAATGAGGGCAGGAGGCGAAGGGGACGACAGAGGATGAGATGGTTGGATGGCATCACCGACTTGCTGGTCATGAGTTTGAGGAAATTCTGAGAGATAGGGGAGGACAGGCAAGCCTGGTGTGCTACAGTCCCTGGGGTCACAGAGTTGGACGTGACTGAGTGACTGAACAAGTTTCTATCAGCCTAGTTCTTTGCTACTCAGTGCAGTGCATGGACCAGCACCACCTTGGAGCGTGTCACAAGTGCAGAGTCTTGGGCCCCACTGGACTGGAATCTGCACTAGAGAGCCCCCAGTGATTCTGGTGCATGTCGCAGATTGAGAAGCTCTGGCCCAGTCAACATCCCTGTTCCTAGGAGACACCCAAGTGCTGGCCTGGACCACAGCTTGGCCAGCCCTTTTCTCCCTCACTTGCCCTGGCTTTTGAAGTTTCCCTCAGGAGAAATCAGTCAATTTCTGGACGGTCCATTGTAGCATTTTCTTCTTGCTTTAGCTAGGAGCCCTTCTTCACTCTCTTCCTGACCCTCCCAACATCCTGAGTTCTCCTTGGAATTGCTACTCTGAGCCTTGATCTTCTGCTGGTCCATCTTGATGGCTTCTGCCCTTCTGGCCTCTGTGTCACCCCTTTAGCGATGCAGAGAGACAGGACGGTCTTTGAAGGAATGGCCTGTGGCTCTTCCCTGTCATGGGTTTGAGTCCCAACCAGTTGTGTGGCCTTGGGCAAGTTATGCCACCTCTCTGTGCCTCTTGCCAGCTCCTGAATTTCCTTGCATAGACAATTACCCACAGTGGCATCTAAATCACACCTCATGTTGTTGTTCCAAGATGGTCACATCTACCATATTCTAAGGCTAACTCAGGCCAATGTGACAGACAGAGAAACATTCCAGACAGTAAATTCCTGGTTGTTATTTATATAGACTGGCTGGCTGTTGGCCCTACCTACAGGACAACACAAGGGTAACAAATTGTTTTTCTTGGGATTCCTTAGACTTCAGCTGACTATAGGTTCCTTGATAGCTACTCTCTCTGGGAATCAAGGGTCCCCATGAAGGCAGGGTGATGCTTTCTTCCTTGGTGTTCTATTTATCGAAGTAGGAAGAGGATACAAAAAGCTGGATCCAGATATAGTAAGAATTATCCAGATCTGCCATTGGTTGGTGTATAAAGTGTATAGATGAGTAAGACAGATTTCAGTTTTAGAAGGAAAGCTCTTTAAAAATAAGATACAATGTGCATACATGTAATCTGTTAGCCTACCATAAGTAAGTCACTGAGACTCTTAACTCCCAGCTTAACCAAGGTGACGGGAGAAGAATGCAATGTGGGAGTGTGGACGGGTCAGGGTTAGGGAAGGGGGGGGTGGCAGGCTACAACTGCAAAAAAGTGAAACAATCCATAGGGGAAAAGGCTGTATGTGAGTGTAAGGGGAAAGCATTATTTTGTCCATGTAAATGATTGTGAAATCCAGTAGGATTTATACTACCATTTATCCTGAAGAAAGAATCCAATCACTTAACTAAAATGGAATCAGAGGATAGTGGTATCCAGGAGATGATCACTCAAAACCCATTCTCACCAAGGTATCTTCTGGGACGAAGGCACTTCTGTATCAGGAAGACATAGATCACTACATCACTCACTCTCACACACCCTCTTGGGCCCTCGTATGTGATGGCACCAAATCTGTAATAAGATCCTTGAACTTTAGTTTGTGATGATGTCCCCCACATTTTCTGAACTATTAAGGAATGTTATGGAATAGGAAACAAAAGGAAAGGAGAATAACCCAAACTGCTTCTCATGAGCTGGATGGCCTGTGGTTTATGAATTTTGTTAAGAACCCTAAGGATTGGACATAAAATTCCTTGTAGCAAAATGTTACTTTGCCATGGATGAACCTTAAAATCATTATGCTCACTGAAAGAAGCCAGATACAAAGAGCACAGAGTATATGACTCCGTTTGCGTGAAATATCCAGAAAGACAAATCTACAGAGACAGGGCTGGGGGTGGGATGACCGTAAATGTGTATCAGGGGTTTCTGCAGGGTGATGGAAGTGTCCCTAAAACAGGACTGTGGGGATGGTAGCCCAACTCAGGATGGTTCCCAAAGGTCACTACATGGTACATTCCAAATGGGAGAAGCTGATGGTATTTCTGAAATTATACCTCAATAGAACTGTTAAACATTCACACTGCCTCACTCCATCAGGAGCATCACAAAGGCTTCCTCTGGGGCTCAGTGACATTGCTGTGGCTCACTCCAGCCCTTCTCGCTGCCTGCCTTTTGCCTTTTGATCATCACCCTTAATTTGTAAAATGCACAGAGTGAATGCAGGGTGATTTGGGATATGCAGGGGAGGGGTAGGCACTGGAGACGTGTCTCTGATGCCAATGTGGTATAGTGTGAATTTCCAGCACCCTGGTGCTGTGATAATCATTGTTATGAGCTTACTGGACCAATAAGATGAGGACTGGGAAAGAAGCTGCAAGCTGATTTTCCTTCTCTTTGAGTCTTTAATTCAGAGTTGGCCAAATCATTGCTCACTTAGTCTAGCCCCTCTTCCATGTGGGGCTGGATTTTTTTATGACAGTTTTTTAAACAGCAGTTGTAGGTTCACAGAGGAAGGTATAGAGGGCTCCATACACTCCTTGGCTTCACACATGCGTGTCCTCCCCATTATCAACACCCCCACCAGAGTGGGACATCTGCTACAACTGATGAACCTATATTGACACATCATAATCACCCAAAGTCCATAGATTACATTAGCATTCACTCTTGGTGTGATATCTTCTATGGGTTTGCACAGCTGTATAACAACATCTCTTCCTCATTACTGGGGCTGGATTTTGAGTTTAAAACTACTGGAAAATGCTGGGCTTTCCTGGAAAGATAGCACTGTGTCTATTGAGAGTTGTAATGTGCCTGATACACAAGGCTATCTTAATCCTATTCCCCTTTGGAGGTGTGCCAAGTAGATACACCTGAACCCATTATGAATTTGGAAAGACCTGGGGAAAATTCTGATGGTCAAATCTCACTATACTGTCCCTCCTTTGTTAAAAACTGTAACTGTTGCTTGGAGACTGCAAATATGTCTGTAGAAGCTGTTTTGTTCTTCTTCACCTTGATGTGGTTTGTCAAGGGACTTCGTTGCTAAACCCTTTTTCTATTCTTGTGCATAATTCTACAGTGCATCAGAAATAAGACATTTCTCTAAAAAGAGAATGGCTTGCTAATAGCAAAGAATATGTGCTGGAACTCAATTCATAGCTAATCACAGCATTTGATAAGATAAGTAGCTTTAAGCCTTCTGTGGGGCCCCATGGCACATCCTTAATATAACCCAGCAGATATTTGAAAGTGTTAGTTGCTGAGTTATGTCCGACTCTTTCATGACCCCATGGACTGTAGCCTGGCAGGCTCCTCTGTCTATGGGATTCTCCAGGCAAGAATACTGGAGTGGGTTGCCATTTCCTTCCCCAGGGGATCTTCCCGACTCAGGGATAGAACCCAGGTCTCCTGCACTGCAGGCAAACTCTTTACCATCTATTTAGATGATGCTTAATGCTTGCCTTCCCTCAGTGCTTTGAAGTGTTTAGTAATAGCTGTCAGAATTTTTTTTTAACTCAGTTGTTTCTGTTTCAAAGCACTCTTGATTTTAATCTCACCAAGATGGCAATCTTGAGCATGTGCTGAAATAATGGTTTGGTAGGGGCTCCTAATAACCAAGGGCCTCCTGCAGTGTCTTTGAGATCAAATTAATTGTCAAAACTGAGCGGCCTAATGTATGTGTAACTGGGTCACTGTGTTGTACACCTGAAACTAACACAACGTTGTACATCAAGTATACTTCAATTTTAAAACAACACCACTAGATAAGAGTATGGAATTGAGAGATACAAATTACTACATATGAAATAAAGAAGTAACAAGAATATATTGTACAGTACAGAGAAATATAACACAGTGAGGCTGAGGGGCATCAAGTATAAGTCCAGGTCAAGAGTTTGCAGCAGATCTTTTCTCTTAAGCAGATTAAGGCTCAGTTATCGAAATACTATGTTTAAAAGAAATCTATGATAAATTGAAATAGTAAATTGAAACTATATGGCAAGCAGTGAATTCTGGTTATGCAAATATTCACTGCGTCCCCACCCCCGAGATTCATGCCTTTCTCCACCCCAGCTCCCGGGAAGCCACCTTCCAGTCCCTTGTTCCCAGGCCCGTGACTCCATGTTTTCTCCTCCTCAACACTCTGAGTCTGACTTCTTTTCAATAAGGATTTTTTGACAGCTTAAGACAATGATATATGGGCGCTGCATTTGACACAGAGAAGGTTCACTATAATGTCAAATGAAATAAAGTGCCAAATCTCCTCAGTTGTGCCCAGACTATTTGCAACCCCATGGACTATAGCCCTCCAGTCCCCTCTGTTCATGGAATTCTCTAGGCAAGAATACTGCAGTGGGTAGCCATTCCCTTCTCCAGGAGAAGCTCCCCAGGATCAAACCTGGGTCTCCCACTTTGTGAACAGACTCGCTACTGTCTCAGCAATCAGGGGGACTCTGATCACTATTAAAAAAAAAATTGACTGCCAAAATAGGAGGGCCCAGTTTCATCCATGGGTCACAAATATTGTTCAGTTCATTTTCTCAGTTCTGTCCGACTGGATTTCCTATCCGTCACTAATACCCGGCGCATGCGCAAAATCATTTCTACCAAGTCAATGATGCTATCTAATGGTTTTCCCCAATGTTGTCCCTTCCTATTCCCATCTTCAATCTTTCCTAGCACTATAAAATTCTCTTAGAAAGCCCATTCACGATTATGAGAACCTTACTGATCAAAATCAGTCCTGAATATTCCTTGGAAGAACAGATGCAGACACTGAAACTCCAATACTTAGCCCACCTGATGCAAAGAACTGACTTACTGGAAACGACCCTGATGCTGGGAAGAACTAAAGGTGGAAGGAGAAAAGAGACGACAGAAAATTAAATCATTAGATAGCACCATTGATTTGAACAGCATGACTATGTGTAAGTTTCAAAATAGTCGGACATGACTGACAGAATCAACTGAGTAGAGCAAAGCCTAACTTCAGAATTTTACCTGATAATCACACAGAAAGGACTTAAATATGAGCCTGGAAATAAAGCCTGCCTCAAAGCTTTCACTTTGCAAGGTCTGTTTTTGCATACAATGATGTTGGCCTTGCTTTTCTCACAAAGCCTCCAAAAATTGAGGGTAATGCAGTGATGCTTCTCCCCAGACCTAACCAAACGAATACTAAGGGCAAGGCAAAAGACCCAACTTGAGCACGAGCACACATAACACAGCTAACTGTGTTGAGGAGCATCAAGGGTAAGTCAGGGTCAAGAGTTTGCAACAGATCTTTTCTCTTAAGTGACTGAAGGCTCTTTCTTCAAAACACAACGTTTAAAGGAAATTATGATAAATTGAAAATATATTGTGTGCAGTGCATGCTGGTTATGCAAATATTCATTGAGTCCCCGCCCCCGAGATTCACCCCTTTCCCCACCCCAGCACCCAGGAAGCCAGCTTCCAGTCCCTTGTTCCCAGACCCCTGACTCCATGCTTTCTCCTCTTCGATACTCTGAGTCTGATTTCTTTTGAATAAGGATTTTGTTGATGGCTTACAATAATGATATATGGGCGCTGCATTTGACACAGAGAAGGTTCACTATAATGTCAAATGAAAGAGAGTGCTGGATCTCCTCAGTCATGCCCAGATTATTTGTGAACCCCACAGACTATAGCCCTCCAGGCACCTCTGTCCATGGAATTCTCCAGGCAAGAATTCTGCAGTGGATAACCATTCCCTTCTCCAGGAGAAGCTTCCCCAGGATTGAACCTGGGTCTCCCACTTTGTGAACGGACTATCTACTAAGCCATCAGGGTGACTTTAATCACTATTAAAAAAGAAAAAAAAAGGTGACTGCCAATATAGTAGGGCCTGGTTCCATCCCTGGGTCGTGAAAATTGTGCAGTTCATTTGCTGAGTCTTATCCAACCAGCCTTCCTGTCTGTCACCAACACTCGTGCTTGCTCAAACTCATGTCCATTCAGTTGGTGATGCCATCTAATTGCTTTTTGCACTGTGGTCCCTTTCTCCACCTGCTTTCAATTTTTCCCGGCACTGAAAAATCTTTTGGATATCCCCATTCAATGTTATGGGAATCTGACCAAAGATTCCCATACAAGATGGAGGAGTAGAAAGAAGGTCGTGCCCTCATCTTCTCAAGGGAGAAGTCCAAAATTACAACTCGGTGCTGAACAACCATCAACAGGAGAATGTTGGATCCCACCAAAAAAAGATACCCCACGTCCAGGGGCAAAGGGGAAGCCCAAACAAGATAGTAGGAGGGGTGAAATTTCATTTAGAATCAAATCGCATACCCACCAGTGACACTTGGAGGGCTGAAAGAAAACCTTGTGCACAGCAGAGCTCAGAAACCCCACAGAGACTGAGCCAGAAATGTGTTTGAGTGTCTCCTGTGGAGGGATGGTGGGTCAGCAGTGGCCTGTTGCAGGGGCAGGGGCTCTGTGTGCTGGAGTCCTCTTGGAGGAGGTCGCCATTAACCCCAACCATAGAGCCACAGAGCAGATGACCCACAAACTGCAGAACAATCATACCAACGAAATTCTTGCACTGTTAAGGAAGTTCTAGGACCCACAGATTTATCAACCTGGAGATCTGGCAAGGGAACTGAAAACCCCCAAGGAATTTGACTGTGGAGGCCAGTGGGATTTGCTTACCGAACTTACACAGGACTGGGGAAACAGACTCTTGGAGGGCACAAACAAAACCTTGTGTGCACCAGGACCCGGGAGAAAGGAGCAGGGACCCTACAAGGGACTGATCTAGACTTGCCCATGGGTGCCCAGGAGTCCCTGGCAGAGGCGTGGGTCAGCAGTGTACTGCTGCAGGGTTGGGGGCACTGAGTGCAGTGGTGCCTGCCTGGGACATTTGGAAGGAGGTGGCCACTCTCTTCATTACCTCCACCTTCGTTTGGTCTCAGGTCAAACAACAGGGAGGGAAGACAGCCCCACCCATCAACAGAAAATTGAATTAAACATCTACTGAGCATGGTCCCACCCATCAGAACAAGACCCAGTTTCCCCACAGTCAGTCTCTCCCAGCAGGAAGCTTCCTTAAGCCTCTTATCCTTATCTGTCAGAGGGCAGACAGAATGAAAACCAGTGTCAAAGAAAACTTAAACTGATCACATGGATCACAGCCTTGTCTAATTCAATGAAATTATGAGCCATGCCCTGTTCAGTTCAGTTCAGTCCCTGAGTCACGTCAGACTGTTTGCGACCCCATGGACTGCAGCACACCAGGGTCTCTGTTCATCACCAGATCCTGGAACTTGCTCAAACTCATATACATAAAGGCGGTGATGCCATCCAACCATTTCATTCTTTGTCGTCCCCTTCTCCTCATGCCTTCCATCTTTCCCAGCATCAGGGTCTCTTCTGATGATTCAGTTCTCCTATTTTGGCAGTCTTTCTTTTTTCTTTTTTTTAAATAGTGGTCAGAGTCACCCTGCTGGCTTATACAGTAAAGAGTCTGCTTACAAAGTGGGAGACCCAGATTTGATCCTTGGGAAGCTTCTCCTGGAGAAGGGAATGGCTACCCACTGCAGTATTCTTGCCTGGAGAATTTCATGGACAGAGGCGCCTGGAGGGCTCTAGTCCATGGGGTCGCAAATAGTCTGGGCACAACTGAGGAGGATCGGCACTCTATTTCATTCGACATTATAGTGAACCTCCTCTGTGTCAAATCCAGCACCCATATATCATTATCTTAAGCCATCAACGAAATCTTTATTGAGAAGAAATCAGACTCAGAGTGTCGAGGAGGAGAAACATGGAGTCAGGGGCCTGGGAATAAGGGAGAGGAAGTTGGCTTCCCGCTAGCTGGGGTGGAGAAAGGCATGAATCTCGGGGGCGGAGACTCGGCGTTCATTTGCATAACGGCACACACTGCACGCAATATAGATGGAATTTACTATTTTAATTCATCATAGATTTCTTTTAAACATAATATTTCGATGAATGAACCTTCACACACTTAAGTGAAAAGATCTACCTCAAACTCTTGATCCAGACTTATCCTTGACGCTGCTCACCGTAACTGTGTTAGGAGTGCTTGTTCTCAAGGTGGGTCTTTCGCGTTCTGTGGCAGTTAGGCTTTGACAGACGTATAGGCTGCGTCTCCCAGAATTTTTGGAGGCTTTGTACGCTGAACAAAGCCAATATAGTTGTATACAAAAACAGACTTTACAAAGTGAAATACTTGAGATGAGTTTTTTTCCTGGGGTTGTTACAGTTAACAGTTTTCTATGTGTGTGTTTCTTGTGTCAGGCTTTGGTTTACTCAGTTAATCATCTCAGTCGTGCCTCATTACTTTGTAGTCTCTGTGGATTGTGGGCTTTTGGGTTTTCGTGTCTCATTGCGGGAGGTTACTCATACTCTTGCTCTTCGAATGCATAGGGTTGTTTTACTATCTCATTTTTCGTTTTCTTGTTTTTTTTCTGACCTTTAGTTTTCATAGTATCAGGGTCTTTTCCAGTAAATCAGTTCTTTGCATCAGGTGGCCAAAGTATTGGAATTTCAGTGTCAGCATCAGTTCGTCCAATGTTTATTCAGGACTCATTTCCTTTAGGGTGGACTGGTTGGATCTCCTTGCAGTCTAAGGGACTCTCAAACGTTTTCTCCAAGATCACAGTCCAAGAGCCTCAGTTCTTTGGCCTTCAGTTTTCTTTACATAAATGCAACTCTCCAATCATTTCATAAGTACTGGAAAAACCACAGCTTTGACTGGATGGACCTTTTTTCGGCCAAGTAATGTCTCTGGTTTATAATATGCTGTCTTGGTTGGTCATAGCTTTTCTTCCAAGGAGCAAGTGCCTTAATTTCATGGCTGAAATCACTGTCCTCAGTCATTTTAGAGCCCAAGAAAATAAAGTCAGTCACTGTTTCCATCGTTTCCCCCATCTATTTGCCATGAAGTAATGGGACTGGATGCCATGATCTTCCTTTTCTGAATGTTGAGTTTTAAGCCAACTTTTTCACTCTCCTCTTTCAGTTCCATCAAGAGGCTCTTCAGTTCTTCTTTGGTTTCTGCCATAAGGGTGGTGTCATCTGCATATCTGAGGTTATTGATGCTTTTCCCTGCAGTTTGTGCTTCATCTAGCCTGACTTTTCACATGATGTACTCTGAATATAAGTTAAATAAGCAGGATGACAGTATGCAGCCTTGACTATTCCTTTCCCAATTTGGAACCAGTCTAGGTTTCAATGTCTGGTTCTGTTACTTCTTGACCTGCATACAGGTTTCTCAGGGGGCAGGTAAGGTTGTCTGGTCAGTAAAATTCCTTGGACTTTGGCCAGTATGGTTCTCAAAATTGTGACTGCGCTTTCCAGGAGATTCTTCTGGTGCCGGGAAAGATTGGAGATGGGAGGAGAAAGGGACGACATTGGGAAAAACCATTGGATAGCATCACCAACATGGTGGACATTTGTTTGAGCATGTCCCGGGAGTTAGTGCTGGATAAGAAAGCTGGTCGGACAGAACTGAGCAAATGAACTGGACAATTTTCTCGAACCAGGGATGGAACCGGGCCCTCCTATTTTGGCACTTTTTTTGTTTGTTTGTTTTTAATAGTAACTAGAGTCACCCTGATGGCTGAGACAGTAAAGAGTCTGCTTACAAAGCAGGAGACCCAGATTCGATCCTCGGGAACCTTCTCCTGGAGAAGGGAATGGCTACCCACTGCAGTATGCTTGCCTGGAGAATTCCATGGACAGAGGAGCCTGGATGGCTACAGTCTATGGGATCGCAAATTGTCTAGGCAGGAGTGAGCACACACGGTACTCTATTTCATTTCACATTATAGTGAACCTGCTGCTGCTGCTAAGTCACTGCAGTCATGTCTGACTCTGTGCGACCCCATAGATGGCAGCCCAAAAGGCTCCCCTATCCCTGGGATTCTCCAGGCAAGAACACTGTAGTGGGTTGCCATTTCCTTCCCCAATGCATGAAAGTGAAAAGTGAAAGTGAAGTCGCTCAGTCATGTCCAACTCTTAGCGAGCCCATGGACTGTGGCCCACCAGGCTCCTCTGTCCGTGGGATTTTCCAGGCAAGAGTGCTGGAGTGGGGTGCCATTGCCTTCTCCTTCTCTGTGTCAAATGCAGTGGTCTTACATCATTTTCTTAAGCTGTCGACAACATCCTTTATTCAACACAAATCAGATTCAGAATGTTGAGGAGAAGACATGGAGTCAAGAGCCTGGGAACAAGGGGCTGGAAGTGGGCTTTGCAGGAGCTGGGGGAAGGCGCAAATCTCAGTGGTGGGGATCAGCGTTCATTTGCATAACAAGAATGCAATGCATGCAATATAGTTTCTATTTATTATTTCAATTTATCATAATTTTTTTAAATGTAGTATTTTGAAGAAGGTGCCTTCATCCTTTTAGGCACAAAGATCTGCTGCAAACTCTTGACCCGGACTTACCCTTGATGCTCCTCAGCCTCACTGTGTTACGAGTGAGCATCACCTCATCGGTATGTTCACAGGCTCTTTACAGTATGTTTACTCTTGTCCTTGCTTCTAGTGGAACTGAGTCTTTTGTCTCACTGAGGATTCGGTGAGGTAGGCCCAAGTAGGGATAAGGCAAGCTTCCAATAATTTTTGGAGGCCAATATTGTTGTGTGGAAGAATAGAATTTGAAACGTGGAGGGATTTGGGCAGTTTTTCTACCCCTGCAGCAGTTAAGAGTTTGATGTGTATTTATCACGTGACATTGTATTGTTGATTTCTAGTCAGTAAGATTTTCATAATCCTGAGTGAGATTTTTTTGGTTTTTTGATTCTGGGAAAGATTGAAGACAGGAGGAGAAAGGGATAACTGACTCATTATATAGCACCCACAGTCTCAGTGGACATGCGTTTGAATAAGCCCTGGGAGAACTGTTCGGAGAAGACTGAGCAAAGGAACCAGACAATTTTTATGATCCAGGGATGGAACCAGCTCCTCCTATATTGGTAGACAGCTTTTTAAAAAAGTAATGATTAGAGTCACCATGGTAGCTTAGACAGTGAAGACTCTGCTTACAATGTGGGAGACGGAGGTTTGCTCCTGGGGAAGAATCTCCTGGAGAAGGGAATGGCTACCCACTGCATTATTCTTGCCTGGAGAATTCCATGGACAGAGGAACCTGGAGGGCTACAGTCCATGGGGTCTCGAATTGTTTGGCAGGCCTGCACACTCAGGGCGCTCTGTTTCCTTCAACCTTATAGTGAACCTTCTTCCTGTCAAATGCAGTGCACTTATATCAGTTTCTTAAGCCATCATCAAAATACTTTATTCGAAAGAAATCAATGCAGAGCATTGAAGAGAAGACATGGAGTCAGGGGCCTGGGAACAATGGACTGGAAGCCCGCTTTGCGGTAGCTGGGGTGGGAAAAGTGCGAATCTTGGGGGCAGGGACTCAGCATTTATTTGCATGACCAGAATTCACTGCGTGCAATACGTTCAATTTATTATTTCAGTTTATCGTAGATTTCTTTTAAACATATTTCGTAGAATGAGCCTTAGTCCCCTTATGTTGAAAGATCTGCTACAACCTCTTCACGGGGATGTACTCTTTTTTGGCTTCTCATTCTCAGTGTGTTATGAGTGAGCTCCCTCTTACCGGTATTGCCCAGGCACAGTACAGTTTCCATACTTCAGTTCTTGCTCCTGCTTGAATTTAGTCTCTTGTATTGTGGTGGAGTCTAGGTCAAGTAGAGCCAAGAAAGAAATAATACATTACCAAACAATTTTTGGAGCCCTTGTGAGACTGAACAAGACCAATATACTTGTGTAGAAAAGTAGAAGTAGAAAAATAAAGAAATTCGGGCGGTTTTTTTAGATTTTTGAAGCTTTCATTGATTATCATTTCAATTTGTGGGTTTGATTTTCAGTAAGTTTAAAGTGAAAGACGCTTAGTCGTGTCCGACTTTTGTGACCGCATGCTCTATGCAGTCCATGGAATGCTCCAGGCCAAGATACTGGAGTGGGTAGTCTCCTCCTTTTGCAGGGAGGTTCCTAACCCAGGGATCAAACCCAGGTCTCCCGCATTGTAGGCGAATTCTAAGTGAAGACAGGATGGCCGATCAGACACAACTGAGCAAAGAAACCAGACAGATTTTTCGCTACCCATGACTGGAACCCAGGCTTTGTTTATTGGCAGAAAGCTTTTTTTTTTTTTTCCTTTTGCTGATTAGAGTTTCCCTGATGGCTTAGAGAGCCTGCTTTCATTGCGGTAGACCCAGGCTCAGTTCCTGGGGAAGATTCTCCTGAGAAGAGAATGGCTACCCACTGCAGTATTCTTGCCTGGTGAATACCATGGACAGAG
>SJYA01003411.1:25701-46513 GCA_006410615.1 Neotragus moschatus
TGTTTTACCAGGTTTCTGCTTTGGATTATCCTGTATGGGGCTGTATTGTGGCTGTTTGATTTGATTGACTATTTCCTTCTCCCTGTTGGGGAAATTTTCAGCTACAATCTCTTCCAAAATTCCTCAAATGTTTCCTTTTCTCTCTTCTTCTGAGTCCCCTAATATTCAATTTTTGGTATATTTAAGATTGTCCTAGGGGTCTCTGAGACTATCCATTCTTTTCATTCCTTGTTGTTTATTCTGCTTTTCAGTAGTTATATTTACTATTTTATCTTCAAGCTCACTGATTTATTCTTCTGCTTCAGATAGTCTGCTATTGGTTCCTTTTAGAGAATACTTAATTTCAGTATATTTTTTGTCTCTGTATGTTTGTTCTTTATTCATCTACGTCTTTGTTCATTGATTCTTGCATTTTCTCCACTTTGTTTTCAAGTGTTTTGATCATCCTTACTATCATTATTCTCAATTATTTTTCAGATAGTTTGCCTATTTCCCCTGTATTAATGTGGACTTCTGTGTTTGTAGGTTGTTCCATCGTTTGTGTATTATTTCTCTGCCTTTTCATTTTTTTTTAAACTTTTTATGTTTAATGTCTCTGTCTCCTAGGCTTCAAGGTTGAATTATTTCTTCCTTTTTGTTTCTGCCTTCCGAAACTTGGTTCAGGGCTGTGCGTATGGTGCACAGGTTTAGATATGTACTGAGTTTTCTTTTTAGGTTTCTTTTCCCCTGATTGGCAAGGGTGAGGTAGGTGGAAATCCTGTCTGCTGATGACTGGATTTTTATGTTTGTTTTGTTTGTTTCTTGCATTGGATATCCTGCACAGGGAGCTACTATTTGTTGGGTGATGCTGGGTCTTGTATTCAAGTGTTACCTTTATGTCACTTCTCACTATTTCAGTCTCTAGGGTCAATTCTAGGATTGTCTAGGATTTGGAGTTCCAAGAGGATTAAGAGCAAGTGTGTTCAGTGCAATCTCACAGCCTGAAGCAGGGTTTTCAGATTGGAAACTAGAAACCTAAGGAGAGCTACATGAATACTGAGAAAAGGAGGGGGAATGAAAAAGTTTTCTGGTAAGTTGCCCAGAAATAAATCATCTTCAAGGTAAATCAAGAGGTAATATAGGAGGAAAGGGAAGGGATTCTCATTTATACCACCTAAGTATTGTAGAGGGATTTTAGGCAAGATAACAAAAACTTCAGAACTGTGAAAGATGAGGGACTACAAAATGAAACCTGGAATAGTGTGGCTGTGAGGCAAGATTGCAAGAGATACATTCTTCTTGCCATGGGACCCATCTGAGTTAACTTAGAGAGATGAGGATGGCAGGTGAGTTTGTAGAGCTCTGTAGGGCTTTTTAGAATGCCTCATTTATCCCATAAAATCATCTGAGTTACTCTGCATCCTCCCCTACAGGTATCAGAGTGGGGCTTTGTGATGTCAACGCTCGCTCAGGGACCCAAGTGACTGGGGAATGACTTGCTGACCTCATAAAGCATAAGGGTGTGGGGTATAGGGATGCTCAGGGCCTCTGGAGTAGACCACTGTGAGTCTTCAAAATGAATAAAATGACTGGGAAGCCATAAGGCTCTACAGCTTTTTGGGAACAGTCAATTCCAGATATCCAGGAGGAAAATATTAAGACCTGCCATCCATTGAGGTCCAAAATAAGTGTCAAGGTGAGATGAAAACATCCAAATTCCTCTTGTCTGTTGACACTTCCCCTTAAGACCTCTCACTCCTGTCCTTGCCTGTCACATACCCCTTCTCTATGCACACCCCTTCTCCTTAAGCCTTCAATTCAAAACATCATCACTCTCTTCCCCAAACCAATGCCATTCCTTACTCCTCTTACTTTCTACAGGTGCCTAGGGTAACTGTGAGGATGAATAGGCAAATTCAAGCAAAACTGACGAATAAATATTCTCAAAAATCTCCTATCTCAGTGAAACTTAAGAAAATAAGAGGCTTAAAGCTCTGTAGCCAGGGTTCAAAGGTGAATGAAGAGCTGAACCAGAACAAACTAGAGGAGGTCCCAGAGATAGTGGAGAACCTTGCTATTCCAGCTGGACCAGTGGACAGCCAGTCACTTCAGAACATGGCTAGTAAGCTCAGAAATCTTCGAGTGTCTCACCAATAAGAACTGGCCAACAGTAGAGTCATTGAATCATATACCAACAGCATATATTAATAATGAAAAGTAAATAAAATCAACCTGAAGTGGAATTAGGTGTCTCTCGGTTCTCTGATACTGGGGAATGGAGAGTGCACAGAAGGGATAAATGTTTCAAGAGAAAGCCAGATAGGTCCTGGGGAGTTGAAGATGAGAAAAGAAGGTCCAGTTAGGGAGAAAGTAGTGGGAAGAACTGGGTCCAGACTGAGCCTCAAAGACACACTTACATTGGTGAAGAGGAAGAGTATTTGAGGTTTCTGTCTGAGTGCAGAGGTGGGAACTTAGCTAGGGAGCCTTTTCATGTGTGCGGTTGAGTGCCATTAACTAAAAAGACGTATTTAGTAGTTGCCCCTAGGACACCTACCTCATGGAAGTGTTTATACCATTTCAAAATATGATTTCAGCAACTAACAGCCTCAAAAACTCAATCCTCCTTTCTAAAAGATAATCCTTAGGAGCTAAATAATGTTTTTTTCTTTCTTTCTTTTTTCTTTCAGTATGGAGATTTCTCAAAAAGCTAAAAATAGAATAGCACATGACCTATCAATTTAATTATTTGTAAATATTAAAACAAACATACACAACATTAATTTAAAAGGCACAAGTACCTCCNCTTTCTAAAAGATAATCCTTAGGAGCTAAATAATGTTTTTTTCTTTCTTTCTTTTTTCTTTCAGTATGGAGATTTCTCAAAAAGCTAAAAATAGAATAGCACATGACCTATCAATTTAATTATTTGTAAATATTAAAACAAACA
This sequence comes from Neotragus moschatus, assembly GCA_006410615.1. NCBI lineage: Eukaryota > Metazoa > Chordata > Mammalia > Artiodactyla > Bovidae > Neotragus > Neotragus moschatus. Next base: position 28,628 of record SJYA01003411.1, read on the forward strand.
TACACAACATTAATTTAAAAGGCACAAGTACCTCCAAAGTTGTTTAAGTCACACAATTCACCAAGACACAGAAGCAACCCAAACGGCCGCCAGATGACAGTCAAATGAATTATAAGGATGTGGCATATGTGTATCACGGGACAGTCGTTATTGCTCAATCACTATGTCAAGTACCCCTCCTTGCAATATCATGCACTCTACCCTCCAGCCTCCTCTGCTCATGGAATTATTCAGGCAAGAATACTCCAGTGGGTTACCATTTCCTTTTCAGAGGGATCTTCCTTATCTAGTGATTGAACCCACATCTCCTGATAGACAGCAGATTACTTGCCACTCAGTCACCAGAAGACCTTTGGAATACTACTCAGCCATAAAAAGAAAAAAATGCCATTTGCAAAATCATGGAAGGTATAATACTAGGTAAAGAAGCTCAGATAGAAATGATATCTGTCTTATTGATATGATATCATGTATTGAATCTAAAAATAACACAAAATAGAGAATTTAACAAAATGTAGGCTCATAAAAATAGAGAACAATCTGCTGGTTACCAGCAGGGAGGAGGAAGGGAAGGAGCAATACAGAAGTGGTGAACTAGGAGACACAAAGTATTAGGTGTAAGATGAGCTCAAGGATGTTTTGTACAACGTGAAGAATAGAGCCAGTAATTTGTAGTAAGCATAAATGGAAAGCATGGCTTGGAGAATTTTGAGGATTACTTTACTAGTGTATGCAATTGTGCAGTAGTTTGAGAATTCTTCGGCATTGCCTGTCTTTGGAATTAGATTGAAAATAGAAGTTTCACAGTTCCGTGGCCATTGCTGAGTATTCCATATTTCTGACATATTGAGCACTGCATTTTCACAGCATAATCGTTTAGGATTTGAAATGGCTCAACTGGAATTTAATCACCTCAACTAACTTTGTACATAGTGATGTTTTCTAAGGGTCACTTGACTTCGCATTCCTGGATGTCTGCCTCTAGGTGAGTGATCACAGCAACCTGATTATCTGCGTTATGAAGATCTTTTTTGAACAGTTCTTCTGTGTATTCTTATCACATTTCCTTAATCTCTTCTGCTTCTATTAGTTCCATAACATTTCTGTCCTTTATTGAGCACATCTTCCATGAAATTTTCCCTTCATATCTTTAATTTTCTTGAGTAGTTCTCTAGTCTTTCTGATTCAATTATTTTCCTCTATTTCTTTACACTGACATCTGAGGAAAGCTTTATCTCTCCTTGATATACTTTGGAACTCGGCACTAAAATGAATATGTCTTTCCTTTTCTCCTTTGCTTTTTGCTTCTCTTCTTTTCAGAGCTATTTGTAAGGCCTCCTCAGATAGTCATTTTTCTTAGTTAACTTTTTCTTTTTTTCCTTGTGGATGGTCTTGATCCCTGTCTCCTGTACAATGTCTTAAACCTCCATCCAGAGTCCATCAGGCTTTCTGTCTATCGGATCTAGTCCCTTAAATCTATTTCTCATTTCCAACATAGAATCATAAGAGATTTGAATTAGCTCATACATGAGTGGTCTAATGGTTTTCCCTACTTTCTTCAATTCAGGTATGAATTTAGCAATAAGGAGTTCATGATCTGAGCCACAGTCAGCTAGTGTATTGTTTTGAATGACTGTGTGGACCTTCTCCACCTTTGCTGCAAAGAATATAATCACTCTGATTTTGATGTAGACCATCTATGGTGATGTCCATTTGTAGAGTTTTCTCTTGTAGCATTGTAAAAGGGTGCTGGCTATGACCAGCACGTTTTGTTTGAAAAAGGCTATTAGCCTTTTCCCTGCTCCATTCTGTACTCCAAAGCCCAACTTTCCTGTTATTTCAGGTGTTTCTTGACATCCTGCTATTACATCCCAGTCCCCTATAATGAAAAGGACATCTTTTTTGGTGTGTTACTTCTAGAAAGTCTTGTAAGTTTTAGTAGAACTGTCCAACTTCAGCTTCTTTAGTATTATATGTTGGGGCATAGACTTGGGTTACCATGATATTGAATAGTTTGCCTTGAGAAGGAACAGATCATTCTGTCATTTTTGAAACTTCATCCGAGTACTACATTTCAGTCTCTTCTGTTGTCTCTGATGACTACTTCATTTCTTCTTAGGGATTCTTCCTCACAGTAATAGATATAGTGGTCATCTGAGTTGAATTCACTCATTCCAGACCATTTTATTTTGCTGATTCCTAAAATGTCAACATTCACTCTTGCCGTCTCGTTTGATGACTTCCAATTTGCCTTGATTCATGGACTTAACATTTAAGATTTCCCTGGTGGCCCAGAGGTTAAAAGCATCTGCTTGCAATGCGAGAGACCTAGGTTCAATTCAGGGGTCAGGAAGATCCCCTGGAGAAGGAAATGAAAACCCATTCCAGTATTCTTCCCTGAAGAAACCCATGGACGGGGGAGACTGGTGAGCTACAGTCCAATGTGTCGCAAAAAGTTGGACACGACTGAGCGACTTCACTTTCACTTACTTTCACTTTTACGCAGTATTGCTCTTCACAGCTTCGGACCTTGCTTCTCTCATCAGCCACATTCACAGCTGGATGTTGTTTTTGCTTTGGCTCCATTTATTTATTCTTTCTGGAGTTATTTCTCCACTGATCTCCAGTAACATACTGGGCACCTACCGACCTGAGGAGTTCAGCTATCAGTATCCTGTCAGTTTTTTATACAGTTCTTGAAGTTTTCAAGGCAACAATACAGGAGTGTTTTCCCATCCCATTCTCCAGTGGACCGCGTTTTGTCAGAACTCTCCACCATGAACCATCTGACATGGTTGGCCCTACGTGGCATAGCTTATAGTTTCATTGAGTTAGACAAGGCTGTTGTCCATGTGATTAGATTGGTTAGTTTTCTGTGATTGTGATTTTAGTCTGCCCACCCCCTTATACCCTCTCTCAGTGCCTAAAATCTTACTTGGCTTCCTCAATCAATTAGATAAAGATGTATCCATTCATCTATCGTCTGATGGACATTCAGGTTGCTTCCATGTCTTGATGAATTGTGTGCTTCAAGGAACATTCGAGTGCATGTGTCCTTTTAATTAACACCACGATACATAGCTCTAAGAATTCCATTGCTAAGTTATATGTGTATAGTCACCTGCTTGTTTTACATATCCACAGAGAATATCATATGAAATTCCAGGTTGAGTAAGGACAAGCTGGAATAAAGATTGTCAGAAAAAATAACAACTGAGGTAAGCAGATTATACCACCCTTATAGAAGAAAATGAAGAGGAACTAAAGAACATCTTGCTGAAAGTGAAAGAGAGGACATAAACCTCAACATTAAAAAAGGAAAAAAGAAAAAAAAAGAAAGAAAGAAACTAAGAACATATCATCCAGTCTAATCACTGCATGGGGAAATAATGGAAACAGTCACAAACTTTATTTTCTTGGTCTCCAAAATCATTGCAGATGGTGATTGCAGCCATGAAATTAAAAGACATTTGCTCCTAGGAAGAAAATCTACGACTAAATTAGACAGAATATTAATAAACTGATACATTGCTTTGCTGACAAAGGTCCATCTAGTGAAAGCGGTGTCATTTCCAGCAGTCAGATATGGATGGAAGAAATCAAGTATGGATGAAAGGTATCAAAGATGACATAAACAGATGGATAGGCCATTCATGCTCCTGGGTAGAAAGAATCCTTATTGTGAAAATGATTATGTTACCAACTACAATCTACAGATTCATTGTGACTCCTATCAAATTACCAATGACATTTTTTCACAGCAGTAGGACAAGAAAATTTCTCAACTCATGGAAATTTAAAAAACTCCATAAAACCAAAGCAGTCTTGAGAAAGAACAATCAGTTCAGTTCAGTTCAGTCACTCAGTCATGTCCTACTCTTTGTGACCCCATGAATCGCAGCAAGCCAGGCCTCCCTGTCCATCACCAAGTGCTGGAGTTCACTCAGGCTTACGTGCATTGAGTCAGTGATGCCATTCAATCATCTCATCCTCTGTCGTCTCCTTTTCCTCCTGCCTGCAATCCTTCCCAGCATCAGAGTTTTTTTCCAGTGAGTCAACTCTTTACATGAGATGGCCAAAGTACTGGAGTTTCAGCTTTAACATCAGTCCTTTCAAAGAACCCCCAGGACTGATCTCCTTAAGAATGGACTGGTTGGCTCTCCTTGCAGTCCAAGGGACTCTAAAGACTATTCTCCAACACCACAGTTCAAAAGCATCAATTCCTCACTGCTAAGCTTTCATCATAATCCAACTCTTACATCCTTACGTGACCACTGGAAAAACTGTAGCCTTGATTGCAGATTTTTTTTGGCAAAGTAATGTCTTTGCATATCAATGTGCTATCTAGGTTGGTCGTAATTATTTTTTCCTCAAGGAGTAAGCGTGTTTTAATTTCATGACTACAATCACAATCTGCAGTGATTTTGGAGCCCCTCAAAAATAAAGTCTAACACAGTTTCCACTGTTTCTACATCTATTTTCCATGAAGTGATGGGACCAAATGACATGATCTTCGTTTTCTGAATATTGAACTTTAAGCCAACTTTTTCACTCTCTTCTTTCACTTTCATCAGGAGGCTCTTTATTTCTTCTTCACTTTCTGTCAAAACTGTGGTGTCATCTACACATCTGAGGTTATTAACATCTCTCCCAACAATTTTGAATCCAGGTTGTGCTTCTTTCAGCCCAACGTTCATCATGATGTACTCAGCATATAAAATAAATAAGCAGGTTGACAATATACAGCCTTAACATAGTCCTTTTCTTATTTTGAAACAGAAAGAACAACGGAGCTGGACACATCAATCTTTCTGATTTCAGCTTAGACTACAGACTCCAGTCATAAAGAAATTATAGTGCTGGCACAAAAACAAATATAAACCACTGGAAGAAGATAGAAAACTCAGAAACAAACCCATGCACCTATGGGTACTTTTTTTTGATAAAGGATGGAAGAATATACAATGGAAAGACAACCTCTTCAATAAGTGATACGGAAAAAAACCGGATAGCTGCATGTAAAGGAATGAAATTAGAACACTTCCTAATATGAAACACAAAGATCAACTCAAAATGAATTAAAGACCTGAATGTAAGACCAGAAATTATAAAACTCTTAGACAAAAACCTAGGTAGAACACTCGATGACATAAATCAAAGTACGATCTTCTATGAGCCACAAGATCCTCTAAGATCCATCTTCTTTAGTAGTGGAAATAAAAACTGAAGTAAACAAGTGGGACCTGATTAAACTTAAAACATTTTCACAGAAAAGGAATCTATAAGCGAGGCCAAAAGACAATCCTCAGAATATGGGAAGAACAATAGCAAATGAAACAATTGAAAAAGCTTTTATTTCAAAAATATATGAGCAGCTCATACAACTCAATACCATAGAAAGCAACAACCCAACCAAAAGGGGAAAATTAAAAACAGAGAAAAAGTCATAAACAGACATTTCTCCAAAGTCATACAGATGGCTGACACACACATAAAAAATTCTCAGTATCACTTATTACTGTAGAAATGCATATCAAAACTACAATGAGCTATCATTCTACATGAATTAGAATGCGCATCATCAAAAAGTATAAAAACAATAAATGCTGGAGAGGCTATGAAGTAAAGGGAACGCTCTTGAACTCTTGGTGACAATGTAAATTGATACAGCCACTATGAAAGATGATATGGAGATTTCTTAAGACAATAGGAATAAAACTACCATATGGAAATCAAAACCACCACCCTAAGCAAACCAAAATTGAAAAAGACATGTATCTCATTGTTCAATGCAGCACTATTTACAATAGGTAGACATGGAAGCAATGTAGATGTGCATCGAAACAGGAATGAGTATAGTAGTTGTGGTACACGATTGAATATTCAGTTCAGTCTCTCTGTCGTGTCTGACTCTTTATGATCCCATGGACTGTAGCATGCTAGGCGTCCTTGTCCAACACCAACTCCCAGAGCTTCCTAAAACTCATGTTCTTCCTCCAGTTGGTGATACCATCCAACCATCTCATTTTCTGTCGTCTCCTTCTTTTCTTGCCTTCAATCTTTCCTAGCATCACGGTCTTTTTCAAATGAGTTAGTTCTTAACATCAGCTGGCCAAAGTATCAGAGCTTCAGCTTCAGTGTCCATCCTTTCAATGGATATTCAGGACTTATTTTTGAAGGATTGACTGGTTTGATCTCCTTGAGGTCCAAGGAACTCCATCACCACAGTTCAAAACCATCAATTCTTAGGCATTCAGCTCCTTTATAGTCCCAACTCACACCCATACATGGCTAATGGAAAAAGTATTATTTTGACGAGGTATCCATTTGTTGGTAGTGTAACTTGTCTGCTCTTTAATATGCTGTCTGGTTTGGACAAAGCTTTTCTTCCAAGGAGCAAGCATCTTTTAATTTCATGGCAGTAGTCACCATCTGGAGTGATCTTGAGCCTCTTTCCCAATCTAGTCTTTAACTGTTTTGATAGTTTTCCCATCCATCTATTTGCCAAGAAGTGATTGGACCAGAAGCTATGATTTTAAATTTATGAATGTTGAGTTTTAAACCAATATCTTCAATCTCCTCTTTCACTTTCACCAAGAAGCTCTTTAGTTTTTCTGCACTTTCTGCCATAAGAGTGGTGTCATCAGCCTATCTGAGGCTATTGATATTTCTCCCAGATATTTTTATTCTAAGTTCTGCTCTATCCACCCCACCATTTCACATAAACTCATTTACTAATACATTCAATAATCGCTGTAATGAAATACAGCCTTGATCAACTCTTTTCCCAATTTGCACCCAGTTTGTTGTTCCATGTCCAGTTCTAAATATTGCATCTTTATCTGCATACAGCTTTCTTTGAAGTTAGTTCAGATGGTATGATATTTCCATCTTTTTCAAAACTGTCCACAGTTTCTTGTCATCCAAACAGTCAAAGGATTAAGCATAGTCAATAATGCAGAAATCGATGTTTTGTTTTGTTTTCCTGAAACTGTCTTGCTTTCTTGATGATGCAGTGTATGTCAGCAATTTGATCTCTGGTTCCTCTGGATTTTCTAAATTTACCTTGAATGTAACAAAGTTGTCAATTCACATACTGTATAAGCTTGGCTTGGAGAATTTTGAGCATTGCTTTGCTAGTGTGTGAGATGAGTACAGTTTTGCCCTAATTTGAACATTATTTGTCATTGCCTTGTTTTGGGATTGGAATGAAAACTGATATGTTTTAGTCCTGTGGCCACTGCTGAGTTTTCCAAATTTCCTGGCATATTGAGTGCAGCATTTCCACAACATTTTCTTTAGGATTTAAAATAGCTCAATTGGAATTCCATCACATCCACTAGCTTTCTTTGTAGTGATTTTTTTTTTATTTTTTAAGCCCTCTTGTCTTTACATTCCAGAATCTCTTGCCCTAGGTGAGTGATCACAGCTCCACCCATGGTTTTTCAGGCACTCTATCAGATCTATTCCCTTGAAACTATTTATCACTTCCAGTGTATAACCAAAATGGATTCGATTGAGTTTCTACCTGAATTATCAAGTGGTTTCCCCTACTTTCCTCAATTTCAGTGTGAATTTGGCAATAAGGTGTTCAGTGCATCAGTTCAGTTCAGTCGCTAAGTTTGACTCTTTGTGAACCCATGAACCACAGCTCTCCAGGACTCCTGTCCATCACCAACTCCCAGAGTTTACCCAAACTTATGTTCATTGAGTTGGTGATACTATCCAATCATCTCATCCTCTGTTGTCCCCTTCTCTTCCCGCCCTCAATCTTTCCTAGCATCAGGGCTTCTTCATAGATATTTGTAATTGTTATATCTTCCTCTTGGATTAATCCCTTGATCATTATGTAGTGCCCTTACTTATCTCTTGAAGTATTACTTTTAGGTCTGTTTTGTCTGATATGAGGACTCCTGTTCCAGCTTTCTTTGACCTTACATTTGTATACAATATTTTTTTTTCTTCCTCTCACCTTCCATCTATATGTGTATTTACATATGAACTTGATTTCTTGAGGACAGCAAATATATGGGCCTTGTTTTTGTATCCATCCAGGCAGTCTGTGTCTTTTGGATGGAGCATTTATTCTGCTTACATTTAAAGTAATTGTGAAGCTACCAATGGTATTTTTTACGGAATGAGCGCAAATAATTTCACAGTTTGTATCAAAGTACCAAAAACTTCAAATAGCCAAAACAAACTTGAGAAAAAAGAATGGAACTGGAGGAATCAAGCTGCCTGACTTCAGACTAACCTAAAAGCTAAAATCATCACGCCAGTATGGTACTGGCACAAAGACAGAAATATAGATACATTAAACATAATAGAAATTCCCAAGATAAATCCACACATCCATGGCTACATTATATTTGATAAAGCAGGCAAGAATATATAATGGAGAAAAGGCAATCTCTTTCACAAGTGGTGCTGGGAAAATGGGGCAACCACCTGTGAACTAAAAAATAGAAAACTCCTAGAGGAAAATACAGGGAAAATACTCTCTAACATAAATCACAGCAGGATCCTCTATGACCCACCTTCCAGAGTAATGAAATAAAAGTAAATATAAACAAAAGTGACCTAATTTAACTTGAAAGCTTTTGCACAGTGTAAGAAACTATAATCAAGTTGAAAAGACAGTTTTCAAAATGAAAGAAAATAATAACAAATGAATTAATCTAAAAAATATATAAGAAGCCTATCCAACTCAATAACAGAAAAATAAATGACGGAGTCAAAAAGTGGGCCAAAGAACTAAACAGACGTTTCTCCAAAGAGGCCATACAATGGCTAACAACCACCTGAGAAGATGCTCAATATCACTCATTATCAGAGAAATGCAACTCGAAACCACAATAAGGTACCATCTCATGATAGTTGGAATGACCACTATCCAAAAGTTTACAAAACAATAAATGCTGAATAGGGTGCTGAGAAAAAGAAACCCTCTTACACTGTTGGTGAGAATTCAAACAAATATAGCCACCATGGATTACAGTGTGGAGATTCCTTCAAAACATAGAAATAGAACTGCTCAGCAAATCCACTTCTGGGCATGCACACAGAGGAAACCAGAATTGAAAGAAACATCCCAATGTTCATCCCAGCACTCTTTTCAATAGTAGGGTATGGAAGCAACATAGATGTCCATTGGCAGACAAATCTACATGATCACTTTGATATACTCAGCTATTAAAAAGAATACCCCTGAATCCATTCTAATGAGGTGGATGAAACTGTAGCCTGTTATACAGAGAGAAGTATATCAGAAATAAGAACACCAATAGAGAATAGTAATGCATACATATGGAATTTAAAAGATGGTAATGTTGACTCTATATGTGAGGAAGCAAAAGAAACAGAGAGAAAGAACAGACATTTGGACTCTGTGGAAGAAGGCTAGAGTGGATGACTTGAGACAATAGCATTGAAAGATGTACATTACCATATATGAAATAGATCACTAGTCTAGGTTTAATGCATGAGTCAGGGCACACAGGGTCACTGTACTGAGATGACTCTGAGGGATGAGATAGGGAAGGAGGTGGGAGGGGGGTTCAGAATGAGGGACACATGTACACCCATGGCTGATTCACATCAATATATGGGAAAAAAAAACCACAATATTGTAAAGTAATTATCATATCAATATATAGCAAAAGTAATATAATATTGCAAAGTAATTAGCCTCCAAATAAATTAATTAATGAATTTTTAAAAGTCTAGAGATTAAACTGTGCAAATACAATATAAAAAATACAAAGCAAAATCAGTCACAAAATTATATATATATATATATGAAATTTGCTTTAAAAAATAGTTCTTGCTTTTCAAGCTAATAGTTGTATATAAAAATTAAAATTAAAGAAGTAATAAATAACAAAATTTTTAAAAAATTAAAAAATGATAATAGTAAAATATATCTAGGAATTTCTCTGTAGCTGTTGAGGGCAGTGTGGCATCAGTTTAGTTTCAGATAGTTCCTTGTTCCAGCTTATACGTCTTCTCAAGTTCTATAGGCCCCTTCCAATGTAGTNAGTTGGTAATAAAAATGAAAATTAAAGAAGTAATAAAGAACTTAAAAATAATAAATATATATATATGTTAAATTGTTGAAGACAGTAAAAATATATCTAGTTGTTACTGTATATCACTTTTGGGCAGTGTGGGGTCAAGTCAGTGTCAGATAATTCCTTCTTCCAACTTCTACTTCTTCTCAAGGTCTATAGGCCCCTTCCAATGCTTAGTCAATGTTAACTACAAGGTTTTAATCTGTTGCTCCTGTCACTTGCAGAGCTGTTTCCTCTTTATTTCTTTTGGCTTCCTCTGTTTGCAAGTCTCTTCCTCTGTTATGCCCTGACACAAGAGGGCAAAAGTGGTCACTTATTTAGGCTCATTAGTTCAGTTTTGCTGTGGGGAGGGAGGAACACTGCAAACAAATATTGCTGGTGTTTGTGTGGGGCAAGTGGTGGGCTTCTTGCCACGTTTGTACCACAGTGAGCTTGCCCCAGTTCACAGTGGTTTGTTCTTTCTAAGTGTACACTTCTCAGTCTCCAGGTTGTCCTGCAGGGCTATTGTCCAAAGTGGGTCCTGCTTTTTGTGCTATTCCCAGGTCTAAGCTACTCAGGTTCAGTTTCTCAGGTACTAAACAAGGGCAGACTCTCTTGGGTATGCTTTTGGTGCCATTCCCAGGTTAAAGAAGCTCAGGTGACCAGGTGCTTAGTGAGGGCCCTGTTCTAGGTTGGCCGTGCATCTTAATTATATCCCTGGTCTGGGCCTCTCAGTTTCCAGGGTGTGCCATAAGAGCCCCATCTCAGTTGTTTCTCCTCTGGGGAGTTGATCTCAGGCTGCAACTCTCCTGTCAGATGTCAAACATGCAGGATCCTAGAAAGACTTCGTTAGAAACTGGTAACCTTAAAAATAGGGTATCTCTCTCTCTCTCTCTCTCTCTTTTAAGTAATAGTAGATTTATTTCATACAAATGAAAATTAAAGGAGTAATAGAGGACTTAAAATTTTTAAAATGTTAAAAAAATAGAATGGTCGTAAAAATAGTAAAGATACATCTAGGACTTTCTCTGGTGTTGTGGGCAGTGTGGGGTCAGTTAATTTTCGGATAGTTCCTTCATCTGGCTTATATTTCTCAATATCTATAGGCCCCTTCCTATGTAGTCAGTACTAACAACAGGGTTTTTAATCTATTGCACCTGTCACTTCCAAGGTGGTTCCTTCTGTTTTAGCTTCTTCTGTTTTCTGGTTTCTTCAGTGTCTGATTTCTGCCCTGACATGAAGGCTGCAATGGTGGATACTTGTTTTTTAGACTCACTTGTTCAGTGACGTGGTGGGGTGGGAGGATCACTGCAAACAAATAACACTGGCTTGTGCTTGCAGTGTCTCATCCACGCTGGGCCTGCCTCACTCATGACACACACAACTCAGGCTCTGGGTTGCTCCTCTGGGGATCGTCTAAAGTCGGCACTGGGCTGCATGCACCTCCCAGGTCTAAGCCCCTCAGACTCAGGCACTAAGTTAGTCCTAAGAAGCGCAGACTCTGTTGGACCTGCATTTTGTGCCCTTCCCAGTTCTGAGTAACTCAGGTGATTGGCGAGCGCGGTTGCTGTGACTTATCACCTCTCCAATCCCTGCTACTCAGTTTTCTGGGTGTACAACTGGCACACCTCCTCAGGCAGATTATGACTGTTCAGAACCCCAAGAAGTCTTAGCAAAGAAGCCTGTTTGCAGTTTGGTAGTTAATGTCTCTCTGGGGCTGCTATTGCTCTCTTCTGGCCCTTCTGGCTCTTGCTGCCTGTCACCAGAGAGGGATGATCTGAAGCCGGCTAATTCTGTTGCATCCTTTGTTCTGTGCATGGTGCTGGTGGTGTCTTATATTAGAGCTTTTCACATGGTAGCTATGCCACAGTCTGGTTTGCTAGCCCAAGTTAGTTCACTCTTGTTCTACTCAGGGCTTTTGGGCCCGGTCCTTAAAAAGCAATGCAGCCCTTGCCACCCTACCCAGTCCCCGCTTGCTAGTGGTGGATGCAGGCGTTTGCACTATGTTTCCACTGGGGGAGTTACCGCTGGGCTCATAATCTGTGGGTTAAAATTATTTATTTATTTTTCCTTCCTGTCATGTTGCCCTCTGTGCTTCCAAGGCTCTCCATAGACTCAGCAGTGAAAATATTCCCTGGTGTTTGGAAACTTTCTCTCTTTTTAAGACTCCCTTCCCTGGACAGAGCTCCCTCCCTATTTCTTTTGTCTCTCTCTCTCTCTCTCTTTTTTTTTTTTTGTCTTTTATATTTTTTCCTACCTCTTTTGGAAGACAATGACCTGCTTTTCTGGGTGCCTGAAGTCCTCTGCCAGCATTCAGAAGTTGTTTTGTGGAATTTACTCAGCATTGAAATGTTCTTTTGATGAATTTTTGGGGGAGAAAGTGGCCTCCCCGTCCTATTCCTCTGCTATCTTAGTAAATGCCATTAAAAAGAAAAGAAAAGAAAAGAAAACTACAGGCAAATATCACTGATGAACATAGATGCAAAAATCCGTAACAAAATTCTAGCAATCAGAATCCAGCAACACATTAAAAAGACCATACACCATGAAAACGTAGTCTTTATCCCAGGGATACAAGGATTCTTCAATATCCATAAATCGATCAATGTAACTCATCACATTAACAAATTGAAAAATAAAAGCCATATGATTATTTCAATAGATGCAGAGAAAGCCTTTTACAGAATTCAACATCTATTTATGATAACATTCCTCCAGAAAGGAGGAATAGAAGGAATATATCTCAACATAATAAAAGCTATATATAACAAATCCACAGCAAACATTATTCTCAATGGTGAAAAATTGAAAACATTTCCCATAAAGTCAGGAACAAGACAAGAAACTGGGGCATGTGTGCCCACTTTCACTACTACTATTCAACATAGGTCTAGAAGTTTTAGCCACAATAATCAGAGCAGAAAAAGAAATAAAAGGAATCAAAATTCAAAATTAAGAAGTAAAACTCTTACTGTTTGCAGATGACATGATCCTCTACACAGACAACCCTAAAGACTCCACCAGATATTGACTAGAGCTAATTAATGAATATAGTAAAGTTGCAGGATATAAAATCAACACACAGAAATCCCTTGCATTCCTATACACTAATAATGAGAAAATAGAAAGAGAAATTAATGTAACAATTCCATTCACCATTGCAACAAAGAGTAAAATATTTAGGAATATATCTAGCTAAAGAAATGAAAGACGTATAAACAGAAAACTATAAAACACTGGTGAAAGAAGTCAAAGAGGACATTAATAGATGGAGAAATATACTATATTATGGATCAGAAGAATCAATACAGTGAAAATTATTATACTATCCAGAGCAATCTATAGATTCAATGCAATTCCTATCAAGCTACCAACAGTATTTTTCACAGAGCTAGAAAAAATAATTTCACAATTTGTATGGAAATACAAAAAAATCTCGAATAGCCAAAGCAATCTTGAGAAAGAAGAATGAAGCTGGAGGAATCAACCTGCCTGACTTCAGGCACTACTACAAAGCCACAGTCACCAAGACAGCATGGTACTGGCACAAAAACAGAAATGTAGATCAATGCAACAAAATAGAAATCCCAGATATAAATCCCTGTAACTATGGACACCTTGTTTGACAAAGGAGGCAAGAATATACAATGGAGAAAAGACAATATCTTGAATAAGTGATGCAGGGAAAACTGGTCAACCACTAGTAAAAGAATAATACTAGAAAACTTTCTAACACCATATACAAAAATAAAATCAAAATGGATTAAAGATCTAAACGTAAGACCAGAAACTATAAAACTCCTTGAGGAGAACATAGGCAAACACTCTCCAACATAAAGCACAGCAGGATCCTCCATGATCCACCTCTCAGAATACTGGAAATAAAAGCAAATATAAATAAATGGGATCTAATTAAAATTAAAAGCTTCTGCACAACAAAGGAAACTATAAACAAGGTAAAAAGATAGACTTCGGAATGGGAGAAAATAATAGCAAATGAAGCAACTGGCAAACAACTAATCTCAAACATAACAAGAAACTCTTGCAGCTCAGTTCCAGAAAAATAAATGACCCTATCAAAAAATGATACAAAGAACTAAGTAGACATTTCTCCAAAGAACACATACAGATGGCTCAACAAACACATGAAAAGATGCTCAACATTTCATTATTAGAGAAATGCAAATCAAGAACACAGTGAGGTACCATTTCACACCAGTCAGAATTGCTGTGATCTAAAAATGTACAAGCAATAAATGCTGGAGAGGGTGTGGAGAAAAAGGAACCCTCTTACTCTGTTGGTGGGAATGCAAACTAGTACAGCCAGAACAGTGTGGAGATTACTTAAAAAATAGCGAATAGAACTGCATTATGACCTAGTAATCCCAATGATGGGCATACACACTGAGGAATCCAGAATTGAAAGAAACACATCTACCTCAGTGTTCACTGCAGCACTCTTTATAATAGCCAGGGCATGAAAACAACCTAGGTGTCCATCAGCAGATGAATGAATAAGAAAGCTGTGGCACATATACACTGTGGAGTATTACTCAGCCATTAAAAAGAATACATTTGTACCACAGCTTTCTTATCCATTCATCTGTTAATGGACATCTAGGTTGTTTCCACGTCCTGGCTATTATAAACAGTGCTGCTATGAACAATGGTGTACATGTCTCTCTTTCAATTCTGGTTTCCTCGGTGTGTATGCCCAGCAGCAGGATTGCTGGGTCATATGGCAGNAATAAAATTTTTATATTAAAAATAATAAAAATAAATAAATTTACCTATTTTTATAGGAAAAAAATAAAAATAAAAAAATAAAAAGAATATATTTGAATCAGTTCTAATCAGGTGGATTAAACCGGGGCTGATTTTACAGAGTGAAGTTCCAGAAAGAAAAACACCAATAAAGTATATTTCATATATATGAAATTTAGAAAGGTGGTAATGATAACCCTGTATTCGAGACAGCAAAAGAGACATGTATAGAACAGACATTCAGACTCTGTGGGAGAGGGAGAGGGTGGGATGATTTGAGAGAATGACATTGAAACATGAATAATATGTAAGAAATGAATCGTCAGTCTAGGTTCGATGCAGGAAACAGGATGCTTGTGGCTGGTGCATTGGGATGGTATAGGGAGGGAGGTGGGAGGGGGGGTTCAGGATTGAGAAGTCTTGTACACTACTGGTGGATTCATGTTGAGGTATGGCAAAACCAATACAGTATTGTAAAGTAAAATAAAGTAAAAAGTTTTAAAAAATAAAATAAAAAGAGAGCATTTACTCTGAAAAAAAAAAGGGGGGGGGCGGAAACTAATATCCTAGTCACAGTTTGTTGGAGGATGCCAGTCTCTGGGGCCAAGATTGCCCCTTGCCTTCTGGCTCTGACTATCGCACACCTGCCTCTCTGCCTCAGGCAGAGTGCAGGGGCCTGTAGACAGCTGTCTAGCTCTCCTTTAGAATTCACTCAATTCTTTCTTCTTTCAATGACAATGGGCTTCGTTTCTGGGTTATTAGAGTCCTCTGCTAGCATTCAGAAATTGTGTTGGTGAAGTGGCTCAGCATTCACATGATCTTTCAATGAATTTGTGAGGGAGAAAGTGGTCTCCCAGTCCTATTCCTCTTCCATCTTGGGATCATCCCCCAGGTCTTCTTTTTGTATCCTTTCAGCCAGACTGTGTCTTTTGGTTGGAGCATTTACATTTAAAGTAACTCCCATTTACATTTAAAATAATTATTGATATATGTGTTCCTATTGCCATTTTTTAAATTGTATGGACCTGATTTTGTAGATCCTTTTTCCTCTATTGTATTTTTGACTATATAAGTCCCTTGTACATTTATTGTAAAGCTGGTTTTGTGTTCGTGAATTCTCTTACATTATACTTTTCTGAAAAGCTTGATTTCTCCTTCAATTTTGAATGAGATCATTGCCAGGTACTTGAATCTTAGTTGTAGATTTTACCCTTTCAATACTTTAAATATACCCTGCCATTCTCTTCCTCCCTGCAGAGTTTCTTTTGAAAGATCAGCTGTTAAGTGTATTTGGTTTCCCTTGTATTTTACTTGTTGCTTCTCCCTTGCTCCTTTTAATATTCCTTCTTTTTTCTTCATCTTTGTTACTTTGATTAATATGTGCCTTGGCATATTTCTCCTTGAGTTTATCCTGAAAGGGACTCTTTGCAACTCTTTGACTTCATTGACTATTTCCTATTCCATGGTGTGGGAAATTTCAACTATAATGTCTTCAAAAATTTTCTCATATCTTTTCTTCTTCTTTTTCTAGGATACCCCTTATAATTCGAATGTAGGTGCTTTTGATATTTTCCCAGAAGTTTCAGAGATTATACTCGGGTTTTTGCAGTGTTTTTACATTATTCTTCTCTTCAACATTTATTTCCACCATTCTTTCTTTCAACTCACTGAATTTTTCTACTTCAGATATTCTACTATTGATTCCTTTTTTAGTATTATTCAGTTCAGTTCAGTTGCTCAGTCATGTGCAACTCTTTGCGACCCCATGAATCCCAGCACACCAGACCTCTCTATCCATCACCAACTCCTAGAGTTAACTCAGACTTACGTCAATCATCCAGCCATCTCATCCTTTGTTATCCCCTTTTTCTTCTGCCCCCAATCCCTCCCAGCATCATNATTCAGTTCAGTTCAGTTGCTCAGTCATGTGCAACTCTTTGCGACCCCATGAATCCCAGCACACCAGACCTCTCTATCCATCACCAACTCCTAGAGTTAACTCAGACTTACGTCAATCATCCAGCCATCTCATCCTTTGTTATCCCCTTTTTCTTCTGCCCCCAATCCCTCCCAGCATCATCTTTTCAAATGAGTCAACTCTTCGCATGAGGTGGCCAAAGTACTGGAGTTTCAGCTTTAGCGTCATTCCTTACAAAAAAATCCCAGGGCTGATCTCCTTCAGAATGGACTGGTTAGATCTTGTAGTTCAAGGGATTCTCAAGAATCTTCTCCAACACCACAGGTCAGAAGCATCAATTATTCGGCACTCAGTCTTCTTCACAGTTCAACTCTCACATCCATATATGACTACTGGCAAAACCATAACCTTGACTAGCTGGACCTTAGTCGACAAAGTAATGTCTCTGCTTTTGAGTATGCTATCTAGGTTGTAAATAACTTTCCTTCCAAGGAGTAAGCATCTTTTTAATTTCCTGGCTGGAGTCACCATCTGCAGTGATTTCGGAGCCCCCCAAAATAAAGTCTGACTCTGTTTCTACTGTTTCCCCATCTACTTCCCATGAAGTGATGGGACTGTGCCCTCATCTTAATTTTCTGAATGTTGAGCTTTAAGCCAACTTTTTCACTCTCCTCTTTCACTTTCATCAACAAACGTTTTAGTTCCTCTTCACTTTCTGCCATAACTGTGGTGTCATCTGCATATCTGAGGTTATTGATATTTCTCCCAGCAACCTTGATTCGAGCTTGTGTTTCTTCCAGTCCAGCATTTTTCATGATGTACTCTGCATAGAAGTTAAATAAGCAGGGTGACAATATACAGCCTTGACATACTCCTTTCCCTATTTGGAACCAGTCTGTTGTTCCATGTCCAGTTCTAACTGTTGCTTCCTGATCTGCATACAGATTTCTCAAGAGACAGGTCAGGTGTTCTGGTATTCCCATCTCTCACAGAATTTTCCACAGTTTATTGTGATCCACACAAAGGTTTGGCATCGTCAGTAAAGCAGAAATAGATGTTTTTCTGGAATTCTCTTGCTTTTTCCATGATCCAGTGGATATTGGCAATTTGAAACAAGTATACAATCATATAAGAAATTAATCGCCAGTCTAGGTT